>WYDF02113631.1:0-23526 GCA_009867245.2 Adranes taylori
TACAGGACAACTTGGTTAAGTGGGCCCTGGATATCAAATAATGTCTATCGAATACTTCGTCGTACAGGAAGTAACATATTTGACGGCTACACATACATGAATGGATTTTTGGATGGATGTGATATCTTTGCTAGTGCATCCCTTGTTACTTTGCCTACAATGCCACATGCCCTGGTATCCATATCATTGTAACTGAGTTGGTCATAGTCAGTCTGCACAGTGCATTGGTTCGTCAGTTCAGACATATTCCTGGCATTGTTAAGCGCCTGAAGTATAAACATCCGTTGTTTGTTATATTTCCTTTTTAGATTGCATATATATATCGGGCAGGACATTTTGCATTTCGATTGTTTTCCGTATATTCCTGCTCTACATTCATGAGCAGATTTTTGGACGGATGTGATATCTTTAAACTCGCGTAGTATCCACTTATGCCTGACTTGAGATCTTTCAATTTAACTTGTTCAAAGGCGTTTTATGTCATGTCTCCATCGATAACTTTGCAGTACTGGAAATAAAACCTTTGGTGGCTGTTCATTCATGGATGGACATTTTGGCGGCTTTGATATTTTTAAACCCGTATAGATCAACTTAAGCTTGTCTTGACCGCCTTTAATACAACTTGTGAAAACGAGTTTTATATCATATCACCATGAATGAGCATGAGCTTCTAAACAAAAATTTTTTAATGCAACCAATTTTTTCTTCACTAGAAGTACAGGAAATCAAACATTTGGCGGCTGTACAAACATGGGGGGATTTTTTGACGAATGTGATATTTTTAAAATGTGATAGTCTTAATTTGATACCAATAAATTTTTATTTATTGGTATCAAATTAAGAGAAGAATTCCACATCCACACTAGAGAAGAACTGTAGAGATTACTGTAGAGAAGAACGAGATCACGGAGATCATCCAGAACTTCTACCAAACACTATACAATCAGTCAATTCCACCCCCAGATCAGCCGAAAAAAGGAAAACAGTCTAGAATGCGGGATCCGAATAGTTAAAATCGATTGACGGAACAGAGCTGAGAGCAGCGATGAACCAACTGACAAACTGCAAAGCGTCAGGGGAGGATCGGATCATGAGCAAAATGCTTTCAATCGGTGCAGAGACACTAGAAAATTCAATTCTGGTAGTTTTGAACAAGTGTCTTCAGAAAGGCGAAATCCCGGACGCATGGCGAAACGTCGAGGTCATCCTACTCTTCAAGAAAGGCGACCGTGGGAATATGGAGAACTACAGACCCATCAGTCTGATATTCATATCTCCATATCAGTCTGCTATCCATACAAGCTATTGACCATAATTATAATCAATCGTCTCACCCAGAAATTCGACTTTTACCAGCCTGTCGAACAAGCTGGATTTAGGAAAGGATTCATCACGACTGATCACATACATACACTGTGCACATTGATCGAGAAGTGCAATGAATACAATATTCCTCTACAACTGGCATTTGTGGAGTATCAAAAAGCCTTTGACTCAATCGAAACTTAGGCAGTGCTTGAAGCGATGGATAAGGCCCGCATGGACTCCAGGTATTCAAACCTGATAAAATACATCTACGAACACGTTACGTTACGACTCAGAATGGAAGAGGACTAGATGACAGGAAAGGTTAAAATGAAGAGACGTGTCCGACATGGCGACACCATCTCATCCAAACTCTGCACCTCGGCACTGGAAGACGTATTCAATAACATGTTCTGGGAGCGAAAAGGTATTAATATCAACGGGAATCGCCTTAACCACCTCCACTTTGCTGATGATATCATTCTCATCAGCGGTGACGCGACTGAACTCAAAGTAATGCTGCAGGAATTAAAAGAAACCACCCAAGCAGTAAGTCTGAAAATGAACTTACAAAAAATAAAAATTATGAACCCGAACGATGTAGAGGTTGTTATCGACAATCACACCATCGGAAGAGTGGATGAATACATATATCTAGGGTACAATATCAAAATGGGGAAAGACAACCAATCAGCAGAGATCACGATAGTATCGGCTTGACTTGGTCAGCATTGGGCAGACTCAGTTACATCCTCCGAGAACTAAAGCTTCCCATAAACCTCAAGAGAAAGGTATATAACACGTGTATCTTGCCCATTGCAAAGTACGGCCACGAAACTACGACTCTTACGAAGAGTAGCGCAAACCGACTTCGGGTCTGTCAACAAGCGACAGAGCGAGCAATGTTGGGACAATGTCAGTTTGAGAAGCCGAATTCGGAAAGAGGAAAACAGAAGAACGGCAGTCATAGATGTGGTGGAACGAGTGGCAATATTGAAATGGAAGTGGGCGGGAGATAATCTTAAATGGACCCAGACCTTGATGCAATGGAGACCATGGCAGTTAAAGAGCAGCATAGGTTGACTGCAGACAAGATGGCAAGAGGACATCCAGCGCCACGCGGGGAAAAACTGGATATTGACTGCACAGGAGAGAACGACGTGGAAACGAAATAGAAGAGACCTATGTCCAGGAGTGGATTCTTTCAAGCCGAAGAAGAAGGTTGTTAATTTTGATACCATTTTTCCTAGTTAATTTAAAGAATGAGAAATGTACACAATACCGTCGACGAATCCAGCATTATTTAGACTGTTACCATTAATATTTCTACCCATACCCGACCCATGTAATGTAGGTCCCCATAAATTTCGCAGAGTCATTTGCATTGGGGTGGGCCAATATGATATAGATTTCAGCATTTCTTAACGTATTCTTTCAAACTTTATTGGATCGGTATTTTTAAGATATTAAGAATTTCATATTTATTCTTCGATTAGTAATTTTTTGTACACAAGTAGAAGTTTTGTTTGGACTAGAGGTTGAGAAATAGGAACGAAGATTAGATCACTATTTGATATTTATATGATACATAAATATTTGAATGTTTTTAGTACCTGAAGATACTTTAAATAAAAGGAATAAAAATGGCAACTTTTATAGACTGGTTACAGCGTTTAGAGAATATGCACACAAAGATGCAGATATTAATCCAGTTGTATTCAATAACAGTGAAAGGTAAGACTATTAAGTTCGATGAAAATTTAAAAGTAACATGAAAATATAGTACTTCCTATATTTTCATGTACTTTAGTACTTTCTAGTATAGTACTTTCTGTATAGTACTTTCTAATAGCTACAGTATTGGTATCTCCTAAAGTAAAAGAGATAGAGAAACTAATAAAAACGAAATTTAATAAAAACATTCTCACTATTCAGAAGTTGCACTAACCGGACAAAAATACTATCCAACAAAGTTGGATTTAAATGTTTAGTCTGTAGTGATTTGTACTATATTGCATTAAAGCTTATTTACTTTAGACGTGGCAACGTTGAATTCTATTAATGGTAATAGGATGTATGTGCTTGTAAACGCACTGTAAAGGACTTGACAGGTGCAAATATCACCCTCTTATCTTAAAATTGTGAATGTTTGGAAAAATTAATGGCGCTCAGAATCTTTATAGATGTTGCTTAAAAAATTATACACCTGCGCACCAAATTTTAATAAAATCCGCTTAGTGGGTCAACTTTCGAGCTGCACATATTGTGTTTTCCAAAAACGGAATTCTCAATGTTCTAACTGATGAAGAATCTATTATTGAAACACTTCCTCTTCTTCTTATAAAACAATGTTGCAGTTTAAATGCTGAACTGGAACCCAGAACATATGGTTTATCGAAACATGAAACTGTAAGTTTTGAAGGCATTATTAAATGTTGCAAGAAGGAAGGTACTGTATCCGAAGCTGTCGACATACTCAAGAACATATATGGAAACCATCTTAGTGCTGAATTTTTACATCTCGAAGTAGGTAAAAGTTTTTTCTTTTTAATTTTGCTTGTAATAATATTTAAAATGTTGCTCATATTACTCTCTTGCTACACACGTTTCGAACTTATGAATTCATTCTCAAACGACGACTGATTCCTCGTTCGCTGGAAATCTTCACAGTTCAAAAGCTTTTGCGTTTTATAAAAATTTCATTAATCTTTACAGTGAGTTTAACTACTTCTGAAGAACATCACCACTTTCTTCCCTAATTTAATTAGCAACTCACTACAATATGCTCCTCTGATACTTCTACGCTGTTCCAAAATATTTCATGTTTGTTTCCCTTCCCTCCTTTCCTCTGCTGCTACTTCTTTCAGCGCGGCTTGAAGTTTTCTTTCCTTTGTTAAATCGTTTTTTGTGCTTATCCTTGTTCGCCTTAGTTTGTATAGGGTTTGTCCGGAAACTAATATCAATGACTTGATAAAAAGAAATTGATCAGATCGGTACAAATCATATAAAGGATTCAAAATACTGTCCTGCTGCGTGGATACATCGCCGCCAGTGACATTTCCATGCATCGAAGGCAGCACGCTAGTCCTTCTCCGGAATGTCCTTTAAAGCCTTGGTGCAAGCCTCACTGATGTTGTCGATCGTTTCGAAATGTTGACCTTTCATAGGGTTTTTAAGCGCGCAAACAAAAAGTAGTGTGTGGGGGGCACGTTATGGAAGCTGAGGAACCGTTGGCACACCTGCATTTTCCAGAAAGCTGGTCATAACAGGGATGTGTGCGCTGGCGCATTGTCATAGTGAAGTTCCCAATCATTCGCGATGTTCCGGGCCCGTTAAACCCTGAGTTTGATATACTGGAATATGTAATGTCTATAATCGCTTAAACGACTCTCCGAATTCAAAACATCTCTCAGATGAGTCAGGTTTTCGTCGGTACTGATCGTTAATGGCCGTCCAGTGTGGCTTCATTGCTCACCTCTTCAGGGCCTTCAACAAAGGCCTTGTACCACCGGTAGACGATTCGAGAGGCAATCATTTCCAAAAACCTTATTAGTCATTGTAACAATTTCCACTGCGGTCTTGCCAAGTTTAACGCAAAACTTGATCGCTATCCATTGTATTTTCGCTGCATCCGAATTTTACCTTGCAAGGGGTGACGACCGAAACGACTTTAACCTAAAATCCTGTCCGAACTCTCCAGCTGCGCGGATGCGACTACCTCTGCATGTGCTCGTTCTATGACATTCCCCTCCACTTATCCCCACCCTCCAGAGCGCGCTGCGACGTATAGTCGCTTCCCAAAAAAATCATTAACATGACTATCCGGCCAAACCCTGTATTTATTTTCATTAGTTTTTCATTTTCTTCAAAAATCTTTGCCTTTAGTAGTATTGGTCCATTGATTCCGTTCCTCTCTAATTTTTTTTTGCTTCTTCTACATTTATGTACCCCGAGTTTCTCTCTAATCCAAAGTTTCACGTTTTCTGTTTTTGATTCCAATTCGTTCTCGTTTAATCCACTTATTATAATATTGTTCCTGTTTGTTTTGGCGCTCCTGTTTTTCTATTTTTGTTCTCAATCTCTGCATCTCTTCTTTGATTTCTCTTATCCCGGCTTTCTTTCTTCTTCTCTTTCTTGTATATCTTCTAATTTTTCTTTCAGTCTTTTATGTTCTTCCTTTATCTGCCTTAACTCATCCACTAATATCTGCAGCTTTTCCATGACTAATGCATTCTGTTCTTTCATTTTGTCTTGATCTTCAGTTACCTTACCTATTTTTTCTTCTTTTTGTTTCCCCCTTCCCGTTATCTCCTGCATTTGTTTACTCAAGCTCTGGTTCTCTTATGTCTTTGGTGTTCTTTGGTTTTTACACTTTATAAATGATTCTAAGTTATTTTCGTTCTGTGGTTTCTCTTTTTCGGCAACATGTAACACTGTTTTAAACTTTTATTTTGTACTAAGTCCCTTTAATTTGTCTTCACTAACACCTTGAATATTTATTCACTGTACTGTGCGCTGTTGTCATGTGTAAACCATTTTTGGTTGTAGTGAACCGAAATAAGAATCTTGCTACCCAATTTTTGAACACGATTGTTTATAGTTCCGAAGGTCCTAAAGAATTTTGAGATATTCTTTGAACATTTCTTCAATAAGCAGGTTCCACTCGACAAACAAATTCTCTTCTGATCAGAATAAAAGTATCTCGAAATCCATTTGGTCGAAAGCTTTCTCAACCCAAATCATGCTGAACGTTGTGAAACTGCACAATAAATGCACAATGCTTCTGCTATGCGTTTGATCTTATAATATCATATCTTGGACACGATCAAATAGTTCCAGAGTGGTAACAAACACCAATTTTGAGAGGGGTGCCAAATCATAAATAAAATAGAACTTGATACCTAACCGCACTCAATTTTACGTCTTCTAAATCCTTCAGATATATGAAATTGTGTACGAGTTTGGGAGTGACATGTAATTAATTTGGACACTTCAAGTTGATCCTTAAAATTACATTTTATCCAAGAATATTATTTTTAATTTCAAGTCAATAAACTAGTTTGATTTAACTGGACTATGATTATTTTTTATTAGACAGAAGAAGAAAAAGAATGGTTTGCAGAACAAATGGAAAAATCATTTTTTATACAATTAGATCCACAAACTAAAAGAGAAATCGCAACGGATCTTCTAAAATCGCAAACTTTTGATCAATTTCTAGCAGTTAAATTTCCAGGTGTTAAACGATATGGTGCAGAAGGTGCCGAAAGTATGATGGCATTTTTTCGAGAAATTTTAAAGTTATCAGCTAAAGGTATAGTTTGGAAAAAAAGTATTTCAGTGTTGTTATTTAGAAAATTAATTGTGCTGTTATTATAAAACTTATTTAGAAAATATCTAATTTTGTAGATAACATAGACGACATTGTTTTGGGTATGCCACATCGAGGTAGATTAAATTTACTCACTGGCATATTAAAATTTCCGCCCATTAAAATGTTCGCGAAATTAGCTGGAAAACCGGATTTGCCTGAGAAATTTTCGAGCACTGGAGACGTTTTAAGCCATTTTAGTAAGCAAAATTTATTTTTAAGGTTACAATTAACGCTTTTAACAAACACTAACTTGCATTCTGTTCCACTCTTACACACTTTTAATTCATGATACCTTAACCTCAAAGCGTAATTATACTGGTCATTATGCAAAGAGTTCAATTTTCCTTTTCTTTTGTTTCCATTTTAACTTTTTTCATTACTTAAACTCTTTTACCACTCTCCTCCAAACACATTATCCAGTTCCCTGCTAATTTTCTCTCATTCTCACTCCATGGCCACCCCTCACATTCTTTCATCAACTGACCCCATGTTTCATATTCTTTACCACGTATTCTATATATTCTTTCGCTCTTCCTCATCCAATATTTATTTCTCCAGACATTAAATATTCCAGCTACTATTATCTACTATATCTACTATTCATTATTCTTTCATTTCTCTAGTGCTTCTCCACATCCTTCATCCTCTCCTACTTCACTAGCAATATTCTTGCCTTCCATTATCTTATCAAACCATCTATTTAACGGCCATTCTATCCTTTCATACACCTTTTTTCTATTTCCAAACCACACATTGTTACACTTCTTTTCTTACTTCATTCGTTCCAATATTCTCTTGACCACTCTATCACTCTCTTCCATAAATACATTCCTCTCAAAGCTTACCATTTTCTTAAACCCTGTTATCCAACACTTATATCTATTTCAAGCATCCTAATTGCACTCTCTCTATTTCCTCTCGTTCACATAGAGCCCATACTTTTGCCCCATACATCATTATGCTTCTAACACACATCTAGAATCATAGTCTTCATTTTCACAGATGGACCAAACAAACATTTCATCCTTTTCATCCTCTCCTCTTTAGCTTTTTTTTAATCACCATTTTAAGATGCTCTTTACATGACCCACTTTGTGTTGACCTAAATAGTTATACCTTTTAACCCGCTCTATTTTCTGTCCTATCTCAAAAATGTTTCAAAAAATTTTCTGTCCAACCCGTTCTATTTTCTGTCGCTATTATTCCTGCACTTTTCATCACATTTGTCTGTGCTATATTCCATTCCAATCCTCCCTTGTCCATGTACTTCTTTACCAAAATCGTCCGCGTAACTCAAAGACTTTCCACTCCCTAATTTTATTCCTCCACATTGTTCTTTCACACCATTTCAATAGATATTTTAAGTAACATTGCTTGTAATGGGCAACCTTGCCTGACTCCCCTATTTACTTCAAACCATTCAAACACTTTCTCTCCGACCCTTGCTCTCACTTACGTCCTTTCATTCATTCCTCTTATATTCTATATCATTCATTCAGATACGCCAACTTTATACATTTTCTCTCATAATTTCTCCCTTATTATTTTATCGAATGCAGACTTCAGATCTATAAACAACATATACAATTTCCTGCCTTTACAAATCTCTTGTTGCATCATATAATTCAAAGTTACTAATCCATTGTCCCTTCCTTCTAATAAATCCAGTCTCCCGTTTCCTTTGCCTCCTTTTCCAATCTCCTATTTAATATTCGTGCAAACAATCTATACAAATAATCCATTACCATCACTGCCATATAACTTTCTGGATCCATCTTATCACATCGCTTATACATTGCTAACAATTCCCCTTGTTTCCATTCATTCGTTATTTCATCCTTTTCTTTCCACACCCCATTCAGTCCTCTGGCCCATGTTTTGGAAATAATTATACTGAGACATATGAGATGCATCTTCAATATGTTTCATTATTATTTGGTTGCCTGTTGAATTGTCTGCGAAAGTGCTTTACTATCAGACAGTTGAACAAGTTAATCATATATGCCCTGAGTAAGGAAATGTTAGCAACCAAATATCATAACATCGTTTTTCAGGCATGGTGCGTCTTTCGTCTAAATTTTTTTGCGCCGTTTTCTTTGTTTATTACAGGAGTTAAGATATATTTCTACATAAATTTCTAAACCTGTCGCTCAATTTCTAAAAAGCGATAACACATTGTTGATACATCAACACTTGTTCCAGCAAGAGGACATTTTTTGTGCTTCCTTCCTATCTTTCTTCCTTTTATGATCAGCATTATCCTAGTGCTCTAGATACTTGATCGATTTGCTCACTGTACTTTTATACTTATAAATACCACATTCTTCTTCTGATTGTCTTTTATTCATTTCAATCTACTCAAACAGTGTAATAAAATCATCTTAAAATGGATTATGTGATGTTCGAGGTAGAGTCGCCTTCACAACGCCCTGCCACGCGTCTCGATCCATCTCCCGTTATCACCAAGCTCTAACGCGCAAGCTTTGTAGGTCCTCCTCCACGCTTTTCAACCAGCGCATTCTGGGCCTGCCCACCAAACTTCGTCCTTCCGGTTGATGTGTGAACACTTTCCGCGCCACCTTGTCTTCTCGTGTTCGCTGGAGATTTCCCAGCCATCGAATCTGCGTTTTTTTTTAATTCAGTCACCAACATAGGATCCCCGTAGAGTTCTTTCGTTCTTTCTGATTCGCCAGACACCCCCATCGCACACCGGACCAAATATACGTCACAGGATGTTCCGCTCCCATATATTCAGAATCCTCTCATCGTGTACGGTCAGCATCCACGTTTCACTCCCATATATTACTACAGGCCTTATGACCGTTTGTAAATCCTCTTTTTGCTTTGCCACGACAGTAAGCGAGATTTTAGAAGCTTCTGCATAATGAATTATGCTTTGTTTCCCCGTTTTGATGCGCTCTTTTATTTCAAACTGCGAGTTATTGAACAGAGTTATTGAACAAGAGCGATTTAACAGAGTTCCTCTGGGGTTCACTTCAATTTTCCTTACAAAACGCTCCGGAGTGAGGTTGAAGAGGATGCATGAGAGGGCATCCTTTTGCCCTAGGTCTCTTGCGATACCGAACTGCTTTAATACTTTGCCAGCTATCATAACTTAACAGCTTGAGTTCACTAGCGTCATTCTGATAAGCCCAATCAACTTATGCGGCACAAAGTGTCGTACAAATATGGAATATCTACACTGTCATAAGCTTGCTTATAGTCTATGAATAACTGATGTACGGTGGTGTTAAATTCATAGCATTTTTCGAGGATGTATCTGATTGTGAAAATTTGATCAGAGAAAATTTGAATATTTGTTCTGCCCCTCCTAAAGCCGCACTGGTAATCACCCAAGGCTCTTTCTGAGAAAGGTTCGAGTCGTCTGGCTATAATTTTAGTTAGAACCTTATAGACAGTGTTTAGAAGGGATATACCACGGTAGTTAGGGCAATTCAGCTTGGATCTTGTGTAGGGGACAGATGAGAGCAATATTCCAGTCATTCGGCATCTCCTCTTTCCAGGCTCTGCAGATCAGTACATGTAACTTCATATGTAGTTGTTCTCCACCGTGTTTCAAAAGTTCAGGTAAATCTACGTCATTAACGCTTCCGGTTGCTAGTGTTCCCCTCGCGGTGCCACTCTCATTGGCCTCGTTCAGCAATTTCTCGAAGTAGTCAGCCCAAAAGTCAACGACTTTACTAGGGTCAATGGAAAGATTTCCATTTCCGTCCCTGATCATCGTGCTCCTCGTCTGGAAACTTGTTCTCTCCTCTTTAATTCTTGCGTACATTTCGCGTATTTCCCTTCTTTCTGCCATTTCCTCTATCACTGCCACCTTATTAGCTTCCCATTCCCTCTTCGTCCTCGCCACCATGAAAGTTTGATAGTTTGCTCGTATGCTATGTTGCAGCGCCTTTCTTCTGAGCTCATTTCTTCGATCTAGAGGTATTCGGCAGTCATCATCAAGCCACGCAAATACTAACGAAGTATATTGTGAAAGAATTTCCCCATAAGCAATTTCACATTGAATGCAATTTTAAGAGTTTATATTTTTTTAAGTGTAAATAATTTATTTTAGTTTCATCGGTTGATATCGAAGTCGATAATAGAAGTATTCATTTGTCCTTATTATATAATCCTTCACATTTGGAAATTGTAAATCCAGTTTCTATGGGAAAAGCGCGCGCAAAACACTTAACTAGAAAGGATGGCGATTATTTTAATAAAAATTGGGCTGACAAGATTATTAATTTACAAGTTAGTAGTTACAATATTTTATGTGTATCAAGCGCGCACTCTGTGTGGAATCTCATGAGTTTAAATTCTTGTCCAAGCATATATAAAATTTATTTAATTGAGGCTCATTTATATGCACGTGCCTCCCAACTACCTCCCCCTCCCCAGTCTAAATTTCTTACGCGAAACACGCTATACCAAGTTTGTTAGTGCGCGCATGATACACATAGTATAGAAAAGTTTAAGGATAATTGAAGTTTCAAAGTACTTTGGAGTGATTGAATTAAATCAAACAACGGTACTCCTGCTCCAAAACAAATGGTTTATTCAATAAAACCACCTATAATGTGACGCGTTTCGAGAACAATGATCGTCTGGTTATCAGACTTGTTTAAGAGTTATTTCAAATGTTTCAAAAAGTAAGAAAAGTAAAAAAGACAAAAAATTATTATTTGTATAATTAATTGTTGAAAACCATTAACGAATGGATTTCTATTAAGTTAATTTCATTTGGATTCACACATAATGGGTTTCAGCATTTAACTATATATCAAAAAATTGTCTTTTCTCCTTTTCTTACTTTATAAAACATCTGAAATAAATCTTAAACAATTCTTAAACGTGTCTTATGTAAATCTTAAAATAAATAAATCTTAAGACGCGTCACATTATATGTGGTTTTATTAAATCCGGTTCGAAGGACCATGAACAAGTATGAGCTTTGTAAATGCTTCTTATACCTTGTTGGCTCGTTTAAAGCTGTTTTTCTAAATTGGTTTCACCGTATCTAGATATACTAAATAATGGTAATGTAGAGTAACTGTTTTTACGGCAACGGGAGTTAAAGTAACAGAAACACACTGCTTGACATTTAATTAAGAAATCTGGTTTATTATTAAAATAAATCAGTCATAAATGAATCTATGATATAGTTTAATTGTAAAACATATTACATAGTATGCGTATATTAAAACTGACTTAGCATTTTGTAGACCTTTAAAACATTATACATTTTATTACTTAATTGATGACAACGTTTGTGTTGCATGCCGACCTAACCATAGACTTTAAAATGCAAGCTAATCTTTGTACATATCTTGTTTTGATTATATGAAATATTACACATATGAAATTTAATAAGTATGTCACCTTGCGTTATTAAGATTTAATTACTTAATTTACGCAAGATGTTTTTTAACATGTATAATTTTATCATATTTTCCAAGAGCATTTATTTATTAAATGGTCCAGAGGGTTTCTTTATTTATAGGATATGTAATCTGCTCAAAGTACTAAGTAGGAATACCATGAAATAATCTAAATAGGAAATTTTAAAATATAATAATTTCAAAAAATATTCCATGATCATTTTTCACTGTGCTGACGTGGACAAACCGTTTGTTTTGGAGTAGGAGCACTGTTGTTTGTTTTAAACTTTAAAGTTTTATCGATCTAGAAAATTAAAGTTGAATGGTTGAAAATGAGTGAAAAAAGTTGACGGGTTTAAACAGGCCACAAATATAGTGGATCCAAATATTAGTATTTAATTAATTTATGTATGTTTAGACATAACTAACATAAACAATATACAAAACAAGCAAGTATTGACTCAAATGCCACCAATGATAAAACGATAATCATCTGTAAATCTAATTAAATATATATATTTATAATAACGTAATTTTATGTAATACTTTAAGTAGTTTCACCTGATGATGGTCAAAAGTCGAAACCAGTCGTGATAAAATAAAATATGCTAAAACAAGGAAGTACGTACTTCACTGAAAAATTGACAACCTTGTTACCGATCAAATCAAATGTGCTTGATATCAATTTCAGCAGGTTTAAGCTCTGTTAAGATAATTGTTAATAACATATTTAAGGTACATGGTGATGCAGCATTTACTGGTCAAGGTGTAAATCAAGAATGTCTAGAACTGTCAGGAGTCCCTCACTTTGATATCGGTGGTAGTATTCATTTAATTGTGAATAATCAAGTTGGTTTCACAACACCCGGCGATCGAGGAAGGTCTTCCAGATATTGTTCAGATTTGGCCAAAATCATTAGCGCACCTGTGATACATGTTAACGGTGATTATCCAGAGGTGCGTTAGTAAACCTTTTCCAAAGATTACGCTTCATTTTTATCTTTCATATACCAAATACGTACGAGGTACGTATAGGTCTAAGAAAGATATTTGATTCATGTTTTGAACATTTTTTATATTTCACCTTTGTACATCTTTTGTATTCATATCAATGCAATCCGTTTATACGTAATGCAAAGAGGGGCTCATAAGAACCAATTTATCGCCAAAAAAATTCTTGGTAAAAAATATAAAAGAAGGTTGTAGTCGAGTCGTACGAGTCCAATAAGCGCGCTAGGAATACGTGATACTCACGATGTTTGAATCCGGATCGATAACTGAAGTTGCGCTTGCGCTGTAGTAATCACGTTACGTTCTGATTAAATTGTGATGTTGCCACATTGTCCGTTTAGTTTTTAATATGCAGATAAATTAAAAAATTAGTGTATTATCAAATCATATATTTTATTTTCAACATACACTAGAAATACATAATTATGATTCTTAATGAAATAAATGATTAATAATCCAATGTATATTTTGTCTCATCTTTTCTTGAACGCCAATCTGATACTTTCATCTTGATTTCAATTGTTGAAAATATTTGTTATATTTGTGATGCTTAATGTATTTTAAAATCCTTCTATTTATTCCGTACTATTTTCTCTATTCATATCTTTTACTCTCTTTATATTATAGAGTAATTACTTTTTAAAAATTACACTTTTTAACACTACCTGAAAGAGTTTCATTTACAAAAAGGAAAACAATTAGTGTAAGACGTTAATTATTACACGCAAATAAAAAGTGTGAATCTAACAACAAATTTTGCACTATATGGCAACGTTGTTCAAGCATTCAGACTATTTCAAACTGCATCGCAGACTACATATTAGTAGCCCGCTTGTTGTACTCGTACAATGCGACTACACCCATTTTTCATTGTTGTTTGCATATATGTACGGATGTGTGTATTTTCAAAGATTTCTCCTAACCTATTGGACTGATTTGGATGAAATTTGATAGGCAAGTGCACTTTAATGGTTCCAAAGATATAGCCCCTCATATCTTGAAACTTCTCCATTGATTACTATAGTAGCTGGAAGTTAAGATATAAATACGCATAATTCCTGAACAAAAGTGGATAGAAGAAATGTTATAGGAAAAAATATTTTATGTTTTAGGAGATCTAAAAGATGCTACTCCTGCAATGTAATAAATGTTGTAATCAGTGACGGGTCCAAATTATAATTTTGCGTGGGGTACAAACTGATCACATATCTATTATACCCAAATAATTTTATTAAATAATTTTAGTTATAATTTAAATTTTGAATAAAATTGAGGGTTGAACTTGGTTAACCCCCTCTCCTAAAGTCGTCACCGATTAGTGTTTTAAAAAAAGCATTTAATTAAATGGTTGAATACAGGAAATATTTACAGGAAATATGTTAATGTTGTCAAACTGCAAGATTACTGCATAGGGTAAAATATTAAATCCAAAGGCATGCTAAGTACGCTTTTCTAGCATGGTTACAGCGATGGGTTTCTGTGCTAATCGATTATTACCCTAGTAATCGAATAAATTGAATTTAATAGACGAGTTGTAAGATAACAATTAAAACTAAATAGATCAACTTTGGTTTAATGCAAAATATAATAAAACGTATGACTTCCAGTATATGACAGATTGGGTGGCGATCGCGTCCACGAATTTTTTATAAGTCTTTAATATTTTAGTTAGTTCTCAAAGCTACACGTATCGTATTTGAATATCAAAGGAAATTTCGAAAAGAAGTATTTATTGATATGAATTGCTACAGGCAATGGGGTCATAATGAACTGGATGACCCCACATTTACTAATCCGGCTTTGTACAGTATAATCAAATCCAGAAGGTAATATTTATTTATTTGCAAACTTTAAAATTTGTAAATACCAATTTTTATATACTCAACGGTAAAATAATGAACTTATGGTCGTAATGATTTAGTCCTTAATATAGCTTCTAGACCTTTTGACTTTCACGTTACTTTTATGATTAACCAAAACGTCAAGTCAAAGTCAGATATTTTATATGGCGCAGGACATGGCCCAAGTGGCCCTTCTGACACCAGAGACTACCAAGGTATCACTTACGCATTATTCATGAAGAATGCTATGGAAGAATGCTCTGTTTAGGTCTATTGTCTTACTCCCCATCCAGAGTAATGGAGTTCTCTCGGATTAGAGTTTCAGGCGACCTCTATCTCACTTCTTGTGCGTTATTTCATGTTATTTGCTGTTCTCTAGTCTCCGTGATCGACGCTTTTATTCGTAGCACCATACTGGCGAATTTTTCAAAAGCTCTCCAGTTTGTCTCCGCTTTTATCATCAATTCTATTATGTTCTTCGACTGAATGTCCTCTCCTAGCGTTCGCTTTAATGTTATTCTTTCCGTTTCCCACACAATGCATTCACAAATTGTGTGTTCCGCATCGTCATTAGGGCTTTCGCAATGCTCACACTATGTGTTTTGCTTCATGTTTATTCTCTCTAAGTGTCTCCCGAAGCAACCATGGCCGGTAATCATTTGCGTCAGGAAGAAGCTCAAGTCGCCGTGTTTCCTATTGATCTAAGTGTTTATGTTGGGTATAAGTGTCCGTGTCCACTCTCCTTTAGACAACCTTTCCCATTCCATTTGCCATTGAGCCATAAGGGCTTCTCTAGCCTTAGCTTTTAGTTCTTCTGTATTTTCCTATTGGCCCTTTGTGTGCGCATCATTTGGCGCTCTTTTATTCGAAGTTTTATTGGCGAGATACTAGCGATTACGTTCAGTGCTTCTGTTGATATCGTACGGTACGCTATTCTCAGTCCCAAAAGGGCGGATCCTTGTACCTTTGCGAATATCCTCGCAGTCCTCGTCTTATCCATAGCCTCTGCCCATATCGGGGCAACGTATAATAATATACTCTCCGTTACCTTATATAGTACATTCTTCTCCTTGGCTACTGGCCCTCCCATTCTAGGCATTAATCTGGATAGTTGGCAAGCTTTCTGCGAAGCATGATCCGCCACTGCATTGACGTGACTAAAAAATCAAAACCCACTGTCCAATGTAACTCTCAGGTACTTTAATACCTTTACAACCTTTACAAGCCCCTTGATATGTAACTTTAGGACTATGCACTTTTTTACTATGAGAAAGAGCGCTTCTGTTTAATAAGGAGCATTCTCCAGCCTACGTTCTGTCATCTATTCTTCTATGAGGAATAGTGTTCCATTAATTACATATTGTGCGATAAGTGGCACCATCCTGTTGAAAGCACATCTCTTCGACACTTATACCATCCATTTGAGGCACAAAAAACTGGATTATCATGTCCCGATATCGTTCGCCACAAACTCTTTGTGCATTTACGGCGTAGCCTTCGAAAAATCTGGTCGAATGATACCTTCAGCCCAAAATCCACAGCAAACTTGACGAACACTCTTCGCTGTACGTGGTCTGTAGGTTTGAGTTCTTGAGCTGGATTTTGAAGGCCAGAAGACGCAAATCTTTTTTCAAGATATGCTGCATAGTATTTATTGAAATATTCATTTCTTGGGCACGATGCCGAATAGATGTATCCAGTCTCTACTCGGCTACATACTGGCGAACAGTCGTGATGTTTTCTGCTGAACGACCTGGACAAATACGGGTCTGACATCTGTAATCGACCTAAACCTCTTGAATTTTTCTATTATTCTTCTCTTCATAGTTGAAGTACTTGGAACATTTTGTCTTCCAAAAATTGGGACACCTATAAGATGAAACACCCTATAAGGTGTCAAAAAAAAATTCACTTTGCACACAACGAGCTTGAGTTATTTACCCAATTATTTAAATAGATATTTATTTTCGGGTTATTATAAAAATTTTTCCATCTTATTTTTCAATACGTTCTAATTTACATATCCATAATATCAATGTTTTATTTTGGATAGTTTTTGAGTTTTGGTAGAATGTGGTTACCCATTTTATAACATAGGCCCTCCAAATTTCGAACAACCAACTATACATTAGAGATCTTATATGGTTAACACACTGCTTTATTTAGATTTAAATAAAAAATGTTTTTTAGAACAGTTCCCGATATATATACAAAAGAATTAATCGATAAAGGCATTCTGACATCAAATCAAGTTGAAAAAATAGTCAAAAATCATTACGATTGGTTGAATAATGAATTAAAACTGGTTAATTCTTATATACCAGAAGTATGCTTTTTTAGCTGGACATAATATAACATACATTACTAGCTATTGTGTTTTAGGATCCTTGCTTTCAAAGGCAGTGGAAAGGTTTTAGTCAAGCACAAAACGTGGTAACAGTATGGGATACTGGATTACACATGGATTTATTAACTTTTATTGGAGCGAAATCTGTGTCTTATCCGCATAATTTTGTAAGGCAATATTTTCTGACGTATTCGTATCAAAAAAGATTTAAATAGCTGTTTTAGACAATACATCCGCATTTATTAAAAAATTACATTAAAGCCAGACAGGGAAAAATTGCGGAAGGTATTAATATTGATTGGGCAACAGCTGAGGCAATTGCATTTGGGTCCCTTTTATATCAAGGTAAGTGATTGATTGGATAATTTTCATTTTGTAACTCGATTTCTTTCACTACATTCAAGCTGGGGTGTTGAATGGCTGGTCAGCAACTATTCACCGATGTTTGAAAGGATCTATGAATAAAATTTGGCGGGATGCATATTTAAGCAAAAAAATTATTTTATATAAAGTATTTAGTAATTAATTTGAGGTGGTAAAAATATGCCATTTACTCTAAGAATCTGAACTTCTAATATTTCTGAAATTCCTAATCTAATATTTTGCACAGAACGTGCCGTTGTCATTTTAAATACCGGAAATGGGGTGAATAGGGACAAAAACAAAACAAAAGTAATTTACTTTTACCGCTCAAAATTTGTTTTGTTATGTTGTACACGTTGCAAGTTTGGTTTGTTGGGGTCCTGCCAAGACACAGTTGAGCCATTGAAACCAAATAATCATTTCTGACTGGGTATTTGAGAGAGAGAGAGAGAGAGAGAGCAAAGTTTTGTTTACTTTTCATGTTTTTGTGATAGTGGTCGAGTTCGATGTGTCACAAACATTTTATAATATTTCACGGCTTATAACTGAATGCACTTTTTTAAACATATTTTGGTGAGTAAATATCATTTATTAAATTAAAAATAAATTCATTGTAACCTTAGAAAATCAAATTTTTGTAAAAAAAAAATTAATAATAAGGGATAGGGACAACGCAAAAAATGTATTTTTATATATTTTTTTGTACTGTATTGTAGTTTGCAATGCTATTACAAAAGGGACGCACTGGCCAAGCCAAATCAATCTGTTAACAAAGAAAAAATAACAAATGCCGTTGAGGCGATAATGAGAGGTACCGTTACGAAAAGCTCAGCAAAAATGTGGAGTTTCTAAATCGGCTTTGCACAGGTATTCCAAACAGTATAAATTAGCTGACAATTTAAATATAAAATATAAAGATGGACAAACAGCTATATCTGAGATCGTGGAAACGCTATAAAACGCTCTATATTAAAGTGTTCTAGTTGGGGCTATCCACTAAGCACATTTGATTTACGTTGCTTCATAAAATATCATTTGCACAGGGAAGGTATGCGCGTCGGACAATTTAAAGATAACATGCCTGGTGTGTTGTGGACATTGATTGGGCTTTCTAAAAGACAAAAAGATAGCCTATCCCAGCGGCTTTGCCAAAATATTAAAATGAGCCGGGCGGAAGTTTCCCCAACTACAATAAAAAATATTTCAAATAGCTGGAGGAAACAAGTAAAGATATACTACCTCATCATCAGATAAATTATGATGAATCCGGTTTATCTGATGACCCCGGTAAGCGTAAAATGGATGCAAGTATCCCGAGCGCATAATTCTAGCAAAGCTAGCGTATCTGTTATGTTTTCTGCTACAGCCTCGGGGACTTTGCTCCCCTGCTACAGAATTTATAAATCAAAACACTTATATGACTTGTGGACGGAAGCTTGTCCACCAGGATCCTTTTACAATAGAAGCAACAGTGGGTGGATAGATGGGACATGCTTTTTGGATTAGTTCCAAAAAGTTGTAATCCCATACTTGTCGACGTTTTCCTGGAAATAAGCTGCTGATTGGTGACAATATTAGTTCATATCTCTCCTTTGAGGTAGTGCGCCTATCAGACAAGAATGATATAAGTTTTGCATTCCTCTCACCTAACTCCACGCATCTCATGCAGCCGTTAGATGTCTCCTTCTTCAGGCCGCTAAAAATCAACTGGAGAAACGTTCTACAAACTCATAAATCAAAAAGTAAAGGCAGTAACGCATCTTTTGACAAAAAATACTTCCCAATGCGTATGAAAAAAACATTAGAATTAATGAAACCTAATATGGAAAGGGTAATATATTCTGGTTTTGAAAAAACGGGGATATATCCCTTAAACGCCCAGAAAGTACTACAGAGCTTGCCACCCGAAAGCTCTGATGTGGAAGCAGATAATACAGGTGCCATTAAGGCTGATGACAGTTTGACAACTGTTATGAAAGAAATGGGACACAGAGTGGCGAGTGAATTAGGGAAAAAAAAAAGACTAAAACTGCCTGCTGGACGCGGTGTCACTGTGGTGGATCTTAGAGAGGATAAAAGTTCAGCAAGTGAGACAGATCTGGAAGAAGCCGGCCCAAGCCGGTTATCACAATCACCACAACATACTAAGGACTTGATGGTGGGTGATGGTAAAATTTCAATATGGCACGGAGGTCAAATGTTTTATTGGAAAGATTGTAGAAATTGATCAAGAAATATGCTTGGGGACATTTTTGAGACAATCGAGTAAGTGCGAGAAAATATTTATTTTCCCCAATGTGGAAGATGTGTCGGAGTTCCAACACTCTGATGTTATTCAAAAATTATCGCCGCCTACTGTATGAAGAGGCCGGATACACATTTCACCCAACACCCAAATTTCCATAGGTAAGTTTATTAATAGAAGTTAAAAAAAAATTTGAAAAAAATGTTTTAAGTTGGTTCAATGAATAAAAAATATTTTTATTTGGTTATTATTTTATTTTATTACTTAAATCCTAAAATATTTTTTTTGAATTTTTATTAAAATCCCTTTTGATCCCTGAAGACGTTTGAATCAGGGAAATAAGGAGAAATATACGACTGAAGGAGAAATATACGAACGGCTTGTCTGTAGTGAAACGGGACACATGCAAATAAATAAATATATATTATTGGGGTATGAGTGCCCCAATAATATATTATGCTGTGGACGCACTAAGGGTATCACAATATAAAATTATGACAAATCGAAAAAAAAAACTGTCGCCGAAGACGGCTTGAAAAGTGTCCCAAATTGTCGCGATTCACCTCGTTTACGGTACTTATTAAATATTTTACTGTATCTCAAAAACTATTAAAGCTAGAACATACAGAAAAATCTTGTTGTATACCGCTTTTAGAATTTTTTATTTTCTTTTAAACGCATGTTTCTAATTTGCAAATTTGACATATATATTGGTTGTTTTTTTATGCCAACTTTGTTAATTATCAAGTAATAGTAGGGAGTTAAAAGAAACGGACAATGAAAATCCTCAGTAATTTGACCTTACAAAATTCCATTATTTTAAATGACTAAATGTTTCTATGAAAGTGCGAAAATAAAACTAGAGAACATTAAAAACGAAAGGTATAAATACAGAAAGGCGCAGGCTCTCTATATCAAAAGAAGTCTATATCAAAAGCAACCTTATGCATACCCATTACTATACATATATTGCGTGATGGATCATTTTTAGTAGAATACCAAATGCAAAAACGTGCGACTACGCTTTCGACTTACAGCGATAGCTGCATTTGTCAATACTATTCGACTATTACGCTAGTCTACATACTGTTGAACTAACTAATTATAAACATATAGAGCCATTGCAAAATTGACCAACTTTTGACTTATGCAATAAAAAGATTGAGTGATGGATTTGTTCACAAATTTTGTGGCAAGTTTGGTGTTTTTATATACTTTTTGTTAAATTTAAACTAAGTTCAGATGATGCGCATTAGACGCTCCCTCATTCTTTAATTTGCAACTGTTCAGTTGAGAAGCGTTAGACGCGCGATCTGTAAAATAGATGACGTATTTTAAACTGAAATTATTGCATGCTAGGCATAGCATCTAATTGTTAGTGATCGAGAATAGATATTGAAGACGCTATTTGTAATATTTTCATCTTATAAATAAGATATGATGATTTACATACTTCCACAATTTTGTAATGGCATTAAATAT
This sequence comes from Adranes taylori, assembly GCA_009867245.2. Lineage (NCBI taxonomy): Eukaryota > Metazoa > Arthropoda > Insecta > Coleoptera > Staphylinidae > Adranes > Adranes taylori. Next base: position 21,356 of record WYDF02113631.1, read on the forward strand.
GTAATTTACACTTGTGAGTATTAGTAAGTATTAGGAAGTAGGTGTTAATTTCGAAAAGTGTAATGAAAAGAATATTATAAGAATTAGTTGTAAAAATTGAGACAAGGCGGACACGTGTTTCTAGCATAGGTTATAGCTGTTATCAACACCTTTTCTTATTCCAAATTTAGGCTTAAGGTCTCATTGCATCGAACTTAGAATCCGATACTCAACAGTTTCTGTATGAATGCCTATACAACTGATTTTTAAAATTATCCGTTTAAACGTTGATTGTATGTAAGTTTGCATATATAAAGATGTTATATTTTAAATTATTCGCATGTATACACATATGGAATAATATATTGCATCAGCTATGTGTTATGCATTTGGACGAATTAACACCTTTAACAAATTGTGATGAACCATTAATGTATTTACCAATGAAACAAGGGACTTTAACAATCAAAGTACACCTCGTGAAATACTTGCATTGGGCTTTTTTCTGAGAAGCATCGAACCATCCTAAAGATGGCCAAAGTTGTTTCTACAGTGATCTTAATAGAAAAGGGGACTTTAACAATCACAGCTCAACACCTTAACACGTGTGGTTCATCTCCAGTATTAGAGTACGTACTAACACGATATTTCAATGAATAATATAAGTAGTATTTACCTTTACGCCGTAAGACGAATTTTTAACTAAGTAACCTATGCTAGAAACACGTGTCCACATTGCCTCAATTTTTACAACTAATTCTTATAATATTCTATTCATCACATTTTCAAAATGAACACCTACTTACTTAAAAATTCGTCTTACCGCATAAAGATAAATACTACTTACATTCTTCATTAATATTTTAAGTTTCAAATTCCACAAAAATATTTGTAAAATAGTTGTAAATGTTGGTTTAAGTCCTGAAGAAGATCCTAAATACACGGATCGGAATGTAAAACAACTTTATTGTAAAGAAAATTAACAAACAATAAATCAAGTCCAAAAATTCCGAAGATTTTATTCATTTGTCATACTTACATTGGTCGTAAACTTATAACTTTATGTAATTAATTATACCTATTATTAAATTCTTCATTATTAAATTAAATTCGTTTATTAAATTAACATTATTAAAAAAACTAAATTATTAAATTCGTATCAAATTTTCCATGTTCCATAATTAGTAGTACAACAGATATTTTTGAATACAGCACCGAAGAATCCCAACATAACGCAACAAAAGACTATGCAATGAATTCAAATGAATATGCAATGAATTCATATTTCTAAAACGCGCGTCAACGCCAGCCCACGTGCGCTTTTAAATTTTTTGCGTTGGGCTGCGTCAAACGCGCGTAAAATTCTATACGGGCGTTATCATCTGTACAGCAAGAACGAATTACGTGTATTTTAAAAGCGCGCGTTCAGCGCGCTCATCTGAACTTAGCCCTAATGTAATAATTTAATAAGGTACCTAAGTTTCCTATAAACAATTTGAACGAATGCGTGTTATTATAATTTATAAAAAATTCACTTATTATTGTTTTTAGGTTATAATGTAAGAATAAGTGGACAGGATGTTGGTAGAGGTACTTTTTCTCACCGGCATGTAATGCTTGTTGATCAAAAAACTAATAACATATTTATACCATTAAATTCGTTGGTTCCAAATCAAACCGGATATTTGGAAGTAGGTTCATTATGTTTCAATATCTTTTTCATTATAGTTAATTAAATAAAACTTGTTCGGATTTTGGACAACATGTATTTATTCAATTTTGATTACATCTGTCGACGTTTCGACCTCACATCATAATCAGGTCTAAAATCAACCATTATACTATGCTTAGCTCTAATTTACAATTCAACTAAATATACGAGGGCTGTTCTCTTTCCGCTGAGCCGATCTCTAGTAGGCGGTGATATTTTTGTAACAAATTTTGTTTGACATTTAAATCTAGTTGTTTACAAGTGACAGTTGTCAAATATACGTGATTGTATTGTAAGTTACATAAGTTTAAAGTAATCCTTTCGCCAATAAGTAATTGAAATGAACAAGGAGCATTATCGGGCTGCAATTTTTTACAATTTCAAGAATGGCTTAAACCGTAAAGAATGTTTTGATGAGATCAATCGAGTGCTTGGTGATAAGTCGTGTTCCTTCGCTACCGTAAAGCGATGGTACAATGAA
>WYDF02113632.1:0-10325 GCA_009867245.2 Adranes taylori
TGGCAGATGGACGATAAAAATAACCGAATGGAGACCTAGAGATCATGCACTTCGCAGCAGAGGCAGACCGCCCACTATATGGTCAGACGATCTGAAGCGTATTCACATGAACTGGATGATTGCAGCACTGGATAGAGAGAGATAGAAATATTTACGGGAGGCTTATGTCCAGAAGTGGACGACTATATAGCTGTTTGATGATGATGATGCTGATGAGATAAAACATTCGATAATAATGCTAATGATAACGCTATGATGATAATAACGCTAGAAATTAAATATGTAATTATAAATAATAAACAAAATATACAACTGATTAAAACAAAAATAAAAGAAAGTGCTGTTAAAAATTCAAACAATGAATCTCACGCATTGATAAAAATGTAATAATATCTAAATTCAAAGCATGCAAAAATAAAATTAATCAGAACAAAAAATGTAATAGTTATGCTAATAATCGATATCTAGATAAAACACAAACAATAGTATGAGTACTTGAAATTAATATGTCACATTTTATTTAATTAGCTGTCTGCTAATTGAACGTTGTCATCTTGTAAAGTAAGCAAATTGCTAGAATCTAGAATCATTTACTCTATCATAATAAAACTTTTATATGGTTTATCTTCTAAATCATAATAATATGTAAACGCAATGACTTTGAACTATTAAGGAAGAACCAAAAAATCAAAATTAAATTACCAACATTTATAATATATTTTAATAAGATTAATATTAGCTATTTTCTTTAGTAATTTGCCCTTGTTTATGCTTGGATGAACAGTTCTATAAATAATATCTTTCTAGATTTTTAGTAATAGACCACAAAGAGAATATCTCAAGTTTTTTTTAATAACCTCCTGCATAGATAATTGGAATGACTTGCTAGAAAATTTTGAATCAAATTTCTTTCACCTGTCTTCCACTGCGTTGATGATGTGTTAAGTGGCGCGCGTCATATGCTTTAATTCAAATTTGAAGTGGTGTTATGGTTAATATACTACATGTTAATAAGCATTTATAACAAGTATATAAACTTCATTAGTTATTGACTTGTCATTCTATTTGACAGTCTAAGATGATCAATTTCTTAAGGCCTAGCAAATAATAGTGGTCACCGAGTTCAAATTAAATCAATCACATCACATACAAAAGAGAAATTTTAATTATAATATATTATTTTCAATTTTCCAAGTACATAACTACATAGGCAATGAGAGCATACTTAGTGAGGCTATTCGGCTATAGTATCAGTGTACAAAAGCTTATTTATATCGGCGAAAAACAAACTATTTTTATAATGCGATAAAATTTTTATAAATTTTTATAATGCGATTCTAGCGTAATAGAACATATAAAAAAGTACTTTACATAGAAACCATATAATTGTTTAGAATGCGGCTCTAATTTCAGACAAAATGTTATTTTGAATATACACAAATTTGTTCATATCGGCAAAACACCATGCGAATGTTTGCAATGTCATTCTACTTTCAGCCAGGCATCTTCTCTAAACACCCACAAGTATATTCATACTGGCGAAACCATACAAATGTGCACAATGCAATTCTAGCTACAGAGTAAAAAGCGTTTTACCTAAAAATTACTTTATTCATACTGGAGAAAAACCATAAAATGCGATTCCAGTTTCAACTTCTAGCTTCATAAACAATAGTACTTTAAATAAAAACCATATAGGTAATTGTTTAGAATGCGACTCTAGTTTCAGACAAAGAAGTATTTTGAATAAACACAAACTTGTTCATATCGGCAAAACATCATACATATGTTTACAATGTCAGCCAGGCATCTTTTCTAAACACCCACAGGCTTAAAAGCAATACAAATGTTTACAATGCGATTCTAGTTTCAGCAATATTAGGCTCAAGCTTCTTAACCGTGGCGAAAACCCAAACAAATGTTAACAATGCAATTCTAGCTTACTAGTGAAAACTGCTTTTTTATAGAAATAATCTTATTCATGCTGGAGAAAAACCATACAAGGCGATTCTAGTTTCAGAGCAACAAGTGATTTAAATAAATACAACTTTAGTCATACTGGAGAAAACCATATAAATAATTACAATGCGATTTTAGCTTTATAAAAAATAGTACTTTAAATAAAAACCTTATAGTTAATTGTTTAGAATGCGACTCTAGTTTCAGACAAAGAAGCAATTTGAATAAACACAAACTTGTTCATATCGGCGAAACACCATTCAAATGTTTACAATGTGATTCTAATTTCAGCCAGGTATCTTTTCTAAACATCCACAGGCTTAAAAGCAATACAAATGTTTACAATGCGATTCTAGTTTCAGCAATACTAGGCACAAGTATTTTAGCAGTGGGGATAAGACAAACAAATATTAACAATGCAATTCTAGCTTTCGAGTAAAAAGTGCTATTTCATAAAAATAACCTTATTCATGGTGGAGAAATACAATACAACGCGATTCTAGTTTCAGAGCAACAAGTGATTTAAATAAACACAACCTTAGTAATACTGGAGGACAAGCATATAAATGTTTACAATGCGATTCGGGCTTCATAGAAAAAGCTACTTTAAATGAAAATAATATAATTGTTCAGAATGGGACTCTTGTTTCAGAGAAAAAGGTACTTTGACTAAACTAAAATTGTTCATATCTGCAAAACAACATTCAAATGTTTACAATGTGATTCTAATTTCAGCCAGGCATCTTTTCTAAACACCCACAGGCTTAAAACCAATACAAATGTTTCCAATGCGATTCTAGTTTCAGCAATACCAGGCACAAGTATTTTAGCAGTGGCGAAAAGACAAACAAATATTAACAATGCAATTCTAGCTTGCGAGTAAAAAGTGCTTTTTCATAAAAATAACATACTGGAGAAAAACCTTCATACTGGAATATTTCATATTCATACTGGAGAAAAACCATACAACGCGATTCTAGTTTCAGAGCAACAAGTGATTTAAATAAACACAACCTTAGTCATACTGGAAGAAAAGCATATAAATGTTTACAATGCGATTCTGGCTTCATTGAAAGGTACTCTAAATGAAAATCATATAATTGTTTAGAATGCGACTCTAGTTTCGGACAAAAAGGTACTTTGACTAAACACAAAATTGTTCATATCGGCAAAACACCATTCAAATGTTTACAATGTGATTCTAATTTCTGCCAGGCATTTTTCTAAACACCCACAAGTTTATTCATACTGACTAAAACCATACAAATGTTTAGAATGCGATTATAGTTTCAGCCAGACCAATCACAAGCTTAATGATACTGACGAAACACAACAAAAATGTTTACAATGCGATTCTAACTTCAAAGTAAAAAAATATTTACATAAAGAAAACCTTATTAATACTGACAAAAACTATACAATACGATTCTAGTTTCAGAGTAACAAGTGATTGAAATAAACACAACTTTAGTCAGACATTTATATGGGAGAAAAACCATATAAATGTTTACAGTGCGATTCTAGTTTCAGCTAGGCCAGTCACAAGCTTATTTGTACTCGCGCAAAACCATACAAATGTATACAATGTGACTTTAGTTTGAGCCAGAGCAGTCACAAGCTTACTCATACTGGCGAAAACCTATACAAATGTTTACAATGCGCTTCTAGTTTCAGACAGACCAATCACAAGATTATTCATACTGTCAAAAACCATACAAATGTTTACAATGCAATTTTGGCTTCAGATTAAAAAGTGTTTTACCTAAAGATTACCTTAGACGTACTGGAGAAGAACCGTAATATTCGATTCCAATTTCAGAGCAACAAGTGATACATACTGGAAAAGTCAGTCATACTAGAATCTAAATATTTACAATGCGATTCTGGCTTCATAGAAAAAAGTACTTTAAATAAAAACCACATATTGGCAAAACACCATACAAATATTTACAATGTTTATTCATAGATTCTGGCTTCAGAGTTAAAAATACTTTACATAGAGATAACCTAACTAATACTGGAGAAAAACTTTACAATACGAATCTAGTTTCAGAGCAACAAGTGATTTAAATAAACACAACCTTAATCATACTGGGGAAAAACCTGTAAAAGTTTATAATGCGAGTCTAGCTTGATAGAAAAGAGTACTTTAAATAAAAACCATATACTTGTTTAGAATGTGACTCTAGTTTGAGACCAAAAGGTACTTTGAATAAACACAAACTTATTTATTTTGGCAAAACACCATACAAACGTTTACAATGTAATTCTAATTTCAGCCAGGTGTCTTCTCTAAACACCCACAATTTTATTCATACTGGCGTAAAACCATACAAATGCTTCCAATGCGACTCTAATTTCAGCCAGACTAGCCACATGTTTATTCATATTGGCGAAAAACCATACAATTATTTACATCTAGCTTCAGGTAAAAAGTGCTATACGTAAATATAACCTTACCTAAAGTATACTATTTGAATGTTTACAACGCGTTATAGCTTCATAGAAAATAGTACTTTAAGTAAACCCACAATCCCCGAAATAAAATGTGAAATAGAAATATAATAGAAATGTAAGTAAATCTTTTTGCGCGTAACAATAATAAAATGAAAGAAAAAGAAGCCCTTTATCCATAGACAGACTATTCCATTCCATCTCCCTATCTTTCCGTTCCTCGGATTACGTATACAGTTTGCCCATTTCATAATGATGATGATGAGCGCCTTTCAAAAATCCCAATTTCGTCGTTGCCCCGTAAAAACCCGGAAACGATCCCATGAGATTTCAGTAGTCGCGCGCGCGGAACGTTCGAACGCATTCTCTCCTAGCCGCGTGGAATTGATACGGCTATATAAGTTAATAGCTGGAGACAAGATGTCTCACTGATTAGGGCAACACAGTGAACTTTGTTGAGAATACATACATATATCGAGAGTTTCATTCTACTCTTTCGCGTGCTACAGGGATGTTGGTTTTATTAATTTTAAGAGATTTCTTTGATAATACGAGTTAATAAAAATATTTGTTACGGACATTTTTTATGCGCAGAAAATGGAGCAGACTCTCCAAGAAAATGGAATCGTCGGCTTCTCACTCGATAAGCGTTTCTAGCCTAAAATCTGTCGCCTTTATTTCTATTAAAAAAACTATACAATCTCTAGCTTACAATTTTCCCACTCCAGTTGGGCCGCAAGATAGCGACGCGTACCTTTTGGTTGTACTCTCGTGTTCGCCGAAACTTGCGTCCAGGAAACTTGCGACCCTAATAGTCAAAGTCCTGAAAATTTGAGACAAGCACAATCTGACTAATCTAACAAGATTATTCAACCGAATATATAGGGAAGCACAAAAAAGAACAATCCCATATATTTTGATGAGTTCCGCTTAATTAGTTTGCTGAACCATTTGCGTGTAGTTCTTTTGAAAACTATTCAAAACAGAATTAACAAAAGATGCAAGGGGCAGTTAGACAACACGCAAGCAAAGAAGCTCATAAGCTATGACAGTTCTACTTGTCGAGAATATATAACAAAAGTGTATATGTCTATTTTATTGATTTTTAGCAGGTACAACACGCAAAACTTGTAGATCAAGTGATATTAATCACATAAAGAACATCTGATTCAACCAAACATCTATAGTAAGAATAGATGAAGATGAAACTAATGAAGTAGGAATACAAATAATCAATATACATCGTATTCTTGAAGGGAAGGAAGTAAAACCAGTTACTCACTCACTCACCTTCTTGGCGCTACATTCCATATAGGACCCTGGACTCTCCTACAGCAACCGTCCATTCTTCCTTGCTTGCAACGCATCTCCTGCAGCTCCGGATACCCAGCGCCTGTTCCTAGTTACTTATAAAGTTACTTATAAAATAAAAGAAAAATGAAAAAAAGAAAAATGAATAAGGTTCAGCGTATAGAAATATCCGTCCGTATGTCTTATTGTATGTATGAAATAAATAAATACTGACGGGCTACCTTTTTCTTATATTGTTTTGAAAATAAAGATGTCATAAACACATTTTAGGAAAAGTAAAGTAATTAGGAAATTAATTAGTGCAATAAGCAAATAATAAGGCATTATTTAATATATTTTTTCCGTTGTATTTAAATTAAAAGATTATGTAAAACATATTTATAATAATTACGTCAAAATTATTTTCATTTATAAATGTAAACAAATATGATATTGAATAGTGACCGCTATGAAATGAGTTGAGTAGGAATATTTGTATATACCGGCACATGTGAGATAGAGAGAGAGAGAGAGTGAGAGAACTAGTACTGCTCATACGTAGAACCGAACGTTGCGAATAATGTATCAAGGCAAACATGACTGATTGTAGCTGATGTCTGGTACGCACAGATATATTGTATATTATATCGTTTAATTTCTGTTCCCGGGGCATTAGGTATTGCTAATAATACTATAATTTATTTATGTTTTGACACTCGCGAGCACACTTTTTTGTATGGATACCCGTAGCGGGTCACAACGTAATGTGTGACGACTTTACACATATTCGGTGGCAAGCAGCTAGAGATACACATGGCTCGTGGCTTATAAATAGGCGGGCGTAATGCATGTAAAATCAGATCCTGACCTCATCTCGCGAAGAGGAGACCAGTCAGCCGGACAAGCAAGCCAACCGCATAAGCCAGCCACAACCACACCATCCAGGGATACCTGTGAGTTTGTTTGGTAAGCCATATTATTTAGTTTACACCGTTTCCATTGTATCATTGCATTGTATGTGTTGATAAGCTATCTTTGTTATACCTTATGATAGTCCATATGCATGCGTTTGAATGACCTTACCTTTTCTTGCTGCCTAACGTATTCCTATATTAGAACGACGTTACCGGCTTACAGTAATTCTTTTCATTCATTATCCGACTAGAGTGCATACTGCTAGTTGTGCACAGTACAGTTAGTGGTAGTCACTTAGCAGCGGTCGTGTAAATGCGCAGTACTGACACCACCCCGCGATACTGCGACAGTACGACACGGCGGTTTATAGTCTGTACTTCTCACCCATTACTCTACCGGTGCGTATATTGCTAGCTAGTGCGCAGTATAGATAGTGGTATACACACAGCACCCAGGACGACATTCTGGCTTACTGGCTTATGGTAGTTTCCTAAGCTACCTACTTGACCATTTGTGCATGTGGTGTGCTTGAAGTTACCGCCATTCTCCGCTGCGTTGCGTATTATTATTTTGTCACCGGCACCGCTAATATTTCGCTGAGCGCCGTGTTTTTATTATTTTAATTGCACTACCGGTTTGCTCTGCGTCGATTGGCTTTGTTGTATGTTGTGTACCATTTAGTATAAGACCGCTTTAATACCGCTTATTTCATGTAACATGCATTCATTTGAATTATTATTAATATTTAATAGAATATATATTTTTTCGTTCTCTATTTATTTATTTTGTGTAGAACTCGGTTTTGTTTAAACTTTAATGCTGTCTCACTTATTGGTATTAAGCTCAGTTACAGGTACCCGCAAGATCTAGGACACATGGTTAACTTTCTGAGTTTACTTGAGTCCTCAGAGAGCCTCTGGGGACGGGAACAATAACAGCAGTTCGAAGTGCGGTCTCACTTTAAGCGGACCTGGCGCCCGAGAAGATTCCTGAAGACCGAAATATTCTAAGATCTGTATGCGCCATTATTGTGACAAAAGCTAAAGCTCCCCATTAGCAGCGTCGCGAGTGGGAGTGCCATTAGCATATGTGTTTATAAGCGATAGTATGTCACAAAAGGACTATCATAATGCAATTAAAAAATTACAATAACTTTAGAAAAGTTTATTCAATATTCAACCTAACATAAAAACTGATTCAGATTTCTTAAAATTTCTCAATTCTTGACAAAAATCACCCTATATAAGTATGAATTACTGTTAGAAAAACCATTTCAAGTTCTTTCGTCTTACTACGGAAACCGATTGGGGACAAATAAACATTTTCTTCTTGGAGTCTTTAAGTTACACGCTTCATTTGTAACGGTACGTTATTAGGCTGGTTAATGTAACAGAATTAATTTTATCACTCGTAGAAACTGAATAGAATCGTAATTTTTATACAGTGTCTATTAACTCATTCTTGTGTAGTATTTTGTGGTTCTAAAGATTTTTTATTATTGTGTAAATTAAATTTCCTTTGATACACAATGTATTTAGTTTATTGGATTTCTACAACACCCGAACTAAACTTTACAATATTACATTATTATTAAAATTGTGCATATTGTAATTATACAAATAATAAAATGGCTAAATAATTAATAATAATTGTTGATAACAAATGGTTTTCCAAAAAATATATTAAAGAGATAAAACAGTTGCCATTAATGGGAGCAATTCGAAGAATGAGAAAATGTTCAGAGTTACCAAAATTAACTCCTATTCACATCCGCACATTTAAGTGCACAATTTCTGGCCAAACCAAACTAACCTACTCCATTAGAGATTTTAAGATCTCCTATAATTCCAAACAGAAATCTAACGATGATCAGAACTGTAACTAACATATTTTTGTTCTACTTGTTTTTCGCCTTCTTTTTGTCCGCCAGTTGGCTATCTGGAATTAGAATCTTCGAAACTGCTACGCCGAAAATTTCAGTGGAAGTGCAGCCAAACTATCCTCATAAATCCATCCTTTAATACCGAGTTTTGATGTCGTCCTGCTAATTTCTTACTACTGATTTTACCTTCGATAATTACTTTAGAAGGTCGGCTTATAATCTGACTGATGTATTTCCTTTCTTGAAAGTATTTAGAAGTCCCATTCCTAGGACCACAATATTGGTAACTCGGTTGGTCCAAGGGATGTTATGACTTGAGTCCAGTATTCACTCGCAGCTAAAACAACTAGGAAAAGTTAACAACGAAGCATGCGCATGGTTAAGTGGAGTGGTCATACAAGGCTAGTGAAGAGCTTCTTCATGCAAAGGAAAGTTTATCGGACATCCTTAATTCTAGTTCGAATTCCTTTGCTACTGTCGCACTTGTCGTTAGGGTTGGAACCAAAATATTTCAGTTCCAACCCTAGCGCAGTGAAGAGCTTCTTCATGCAAATGAAAGTTTATCGGACATCCTTAATTCTAGCTCGAATTCCTTTGCTAGTGTCGCACTTGTCGTTAGAGTTGGAACCAAAATATTTAAAAGCAGATACACGTTCAACTACTTCTTTATCATGAATCTTTAATACAGCTGCCAAAACTCCTCTTTTGAAACACCATCATTTTGGTTTTATAAGTATTCATATACATACCGAATTCTTCACCGTGCTTCAGAACAACCTCAAAAGATTGTAACTCATCGAGATTTCTATAAACACAATCGTCAACATAGCTTAAGTTATTAGTAAAAACTCCAGTGATTCTGATACCAAGAGCTATATCAGTCAAAGCTTCTTTAAAACCTGCCTCAGAAGACCAGCAGTAATAAGATGCACTCATCATATGTACCTCTTCTGCAGTTGATTGTTCGAATTTAACTTCCGTCTGTATATATATCTTTTCAAATATTATTTTAGTCTGAAACTAGAATCCTCTAAACATTTGTATAGTTTTTTGCCAAAATGAATAAACTTGTGTTAATTTAAATCACATTTTTATCTCAAAGTAGACTCGCATTCTAAACAAATGTATAGTTTTTCGTCACTATGAATAAGCTGGTGGTTGCTTAAATTACCTTATTATCTGAAAGTAGACTCGCATAGACTCGCATTCTAAACATTTGTATGGATTTTCATCACTATGCATAAGCTGGTAGTTGCTTAAATTACATATATGTTTGAAAGTAGACTCGCAATGCAAACATTTGTACGGTTTTTCGCCCGTATGAATAAGCTCGTATCTAAGGTGGGCAAAATTACCTAAAATTTTATTATACCGGTAACGGTAAAATTATTAAATTAAAACCGGTTTACCAATAAACTACCGGTAAATAATTTCTTCCATTCATTATTTAATATCAAAAACCAGGGATTGGAAGCGTTAAAGATTGTGTATTTTTCGTACATTTATTCTAATATATTGGTATCAAGAAACTTAACAAGATCTATAGTTTGTTTTATTACAAGTTAAATATAAATAAATATAAATATATGTGTAAAAGAAACAGCCCGCTAAACACGAACCACAAAATTAAACATTGAACATTGAAATTTTTATTGTCGTGCGACTACAATATTCACGTAACAAACAAATAGTGTCTAAACTTTAGACACTATGTTTGCTATGTCTTTAAAATCTGTTCTTTGTTGAAACCAAAATTCAATCAGTGTTTTTTTGTTTAAGTTTTCCATTACAGTGGAATCACTTGACATATCTATTATTTGTTCTT
>WYDF02113643.1:0-10324 GCA_009867245.2 Adranes taylori
ACGATCTTAAAAGAGTGAAGACCAATTGGATACAAGCAGCCCAAGATCGACGAAATTGGACAGAGTTACGGGAAGCCTATGTTCAGCAGTGGATTAGATGAAGGCTGTGTGATGATGATGATGATGATGATGATTGTACCAGTAAAATTTTATATTACTTCTAAATATTAATATTACTTGATTTTACAATGTACTTTACATATATATTAGTACTTTACTATATTTTAGCAGTACTTTACAATAAAACTTTAAAGAAAACTTGTAAATTACATGTTACACTTTTATAACATAAATAACTACTAATGATATTTTTTTTAAATTTTAGTCTACTAATTTAGTTTAAATGGATTGGACTAACGAAGTTATTTTGGAATTTATCCAATTGTACAAAAACTATCCAGTACTTTGGGATTTTCATTCTTGTTTTTAAGTATTAACTTGGAACCTGACAGTATTACCATTGGCGTGGAAACAATTGCAACAAATTATCATTCATTTCAAAATAAAAATATTGCAATGAACTAACACAAATTAGCAGCAGAATTACTTGTCACTTCAACTGCCGAACTTTTGAATGAAACATTCAATACAATGTTTGAATCAAAACTTGACGCATCATAATGCGCCAGCTTAACTTTTAATGTGCCCAGTTGAAAAACAAATTGCCCATGAATATCTCTGGTGGCCATTTCTAGAACTATGAAAGAGTATTTTAAAAATGAATTAGAATACATGCTGTCATCTACCGGTTTATCCCGAAAACTTGTGTAAAGTATCTACTACACAATATCTACTACACAATATATGTAGAGTTTAGGAATTTGGAAGATTGGCCAAAATCAATCTATATCTCTGTGTACAAAAAAGAAATTACAGATGAATGGAGCTATTAGCCATGCAAGTAACGTTCTGTTACATATCACACAGGAATGATTATAGAACTACCAACTTCCCCGGATCTGGAGAGTCCCATAACAAGTAGAATTCATGTAGGAACGTGAATCGTGTGACTAGCCCATGCATTTGTGATACAGAAACAGTGTGGGGTAGAATTTAAGTCTTGGAATTATAAAGTCGTTAGAAATATAGTCATTGGAAATTAGTCTTGGAAACATCGGAAATTTTCTGCTATTATCAAGGATTCAACGAATATATCTCTACACTTCTAAAAGTGATGGTACACATGTCCTGGAAATAAAATCAATTAATAAATCTTTCGTAAATATCAAATACATATCAGTACAAGACATGAAGATTTCTAACGATTTTCACAATTTACTCGTCTACAACGGACAGTAGCTTACGATTTTGATTTTTTTTTAAATTGTAAACTGTCACGTGAAAATAGGATACAAGAAAATGCATCTACTGTTGAATAATTAGAAAACGCTTTGTGCATTATAAGAAAATTAGCTCAACAGTCAAGTTTTTCTCATATGATTAATAGTTTGCAATCTATAGGAAAAATAAATTCCAAATCTAAATTGTTATCAGTATCTCCATTTCGCGTAGGTGGTCGTTTAACATATTCGGATTTACCTTTTAATGTAAAGCATCCTATGATATTACCAACAACAAATCATGTTTCATATTTAATTTTTAAAAGAGATCATATTGTGCTAGGCCCTCAGCAATTGTTATATTCGATTCGTGATAAATTTGGCCTATCAAAAGCACAGATATTGCTAAGCGCATTGTCCGAAATTGCGTTATTTGTTTTCACGCTAGGCCTATAAATCATGTACCGTTAATGGCTCCTCTGTCTGCAAATATAGTTATTCCTAGTTTTCTATTTGAAATTACTGGTATTGACTATGCAGGTCCATTTCAGTAAAAAACAAAACCGGTCGTGGAGCAATTAAAATGTAATTTACCTCTGTTTATTTGTTTTTGTACAAAGGTAGTTCATTTAGAGTTTGTATCTGATTTTTCTACTGAAGCAGTTTTGGCTTCTCTACAAAGATTTATTGCACGCAGAGACAAACCTACTAACATTTATTCTGATAATTCTAAAACTATTTACGTGCATAATATGATATTGAACGCATTACAAGAAATCTTGAAACGTCACCAATAAGTGTTTACCTTTCAGCTCAAGGGATAAAATGGCATTTTCTTCCGCCATATTAGCCACATCAGGGAGGAATTTGTGAAGCAGCTATTAAAAGAGCAAAATATCATCTCACCCGTATAATAGGGTTAGTTGTTTTAACGATTAAGGAACTTTATATAGTTACTTGTCAAGTTGAAGCGATTTTAAATTTTAGTCCTTTACTTCCTATTTCCAATGATCTTGAAGACTTAGATGTACTTACATCGAGTTAATTTTTAATTGGCTACAAAGCAATAGCACCATCAGAAAACGATATTACAAAAATAAATCTTAATTGACTTTCAAATTGTCAGGGTATATATTCAAAATTTGCTGAAAGTTAGAGACATGAATATTTTGTCTACTTTACAAACTCGGAAGAAATGGAAGCAGAGTACAAAATCGTTAATTACAGATACAATGGTATAAATAGCAGATGACAACTTACCTACAATGCAATGGTTAATGGGTCGTGTTTATAAATTGCATCCTGGTAAAGATAGCATCTCAAGAGTGGCAACAGTGAGAACGTGTAAAGGTTTGCCTACCGGAGCTATTGCGAAACTCTATTCATTACCTTGCGAAGAATAGCTTTTAATAATTATTTATTATTTATTTAATGTAATTTTACTTTGTTGAAAGTCCCTAGTTCTTTCAAGGCTGGGCTTATGTTAATGTCAGTGATTATATGTATTGATTTTATAGTATGATGACATTGTTGTTGCGGTTGTTATAGTAATATATAAAAAAAAATTATGACTTCAATCAAAATTTGAGGAAAAGTTCATTATCATTTTCACTTATATAAATCAACAAAATTAAAAGAAAGTAATATGCAAGTAATCAACCTCCTTTGACAAATATTTATGTGACATATACTATGTTTGATATTGTACTAATGTCATTCAAATTTCCTCCAACCGTCTGAAAATGTTTTTTTTTACCCCTGTATTTGTAGGGCCCAGAATTTTTTTTATATTCCTGTATAGTCTTCCATTTGTATTGTCATGAATTGAAACTTAATTCTTCCCAAAAACTCAAAATTTTTTGCAATGTCCTTAATTGTGATTTATGTTCTTTATAACCCCATAAAGTTAAAACTGTTAAGGTATAAAAAAAGGTATAAGGTATAAATACAGATATTTTATAATATTCTTTCGGAGTATTTGACATAACGTTGCAGCGATGTATTTGTCTTCTAATTCGACGAAGAATAAGTATATCTATTTTGAACTCTTCACATATTTCTGTTACATTATTAAAAATGGTCGTAAATTCAGATTCAGAATCCTTCTGCATATTGATGAAAATATTATTTGAATCCTCCGTCAATTTCAAAGCAGCGGATAGATCTAAATTTTCCGGTTGGAGTATTCTACTTAGAGGAAGTGTGATTGCAAAGAGTTTTGAGATAACTCGAAGAGAAACTTGAAATTCTAGCCTTCTAAGTGCACCTAAGTTGTTTTATGCCAGGCTGAAATATTTTCCAATGCATGAATTGTTGTCTTTTGAAGTTCCACAAACACGTGAACTGACTCATGACTTTCAACTCATCTTGTTGCACACAACTGTTTAAGTCGAGTAGCTGAAGCTTTAGGCGTAAATTTTTCTATTGAATCTGTAATCATTGTTTGCCGTTTTGGTGTGTAAAAAAGTTGTATACACTACTAAGGATTCCCATACAGTTTCTTACAGCAGGTAGTCGATAGGCATCAGAAATTGCAAGATTTAGACTATGAGATGCACATAAACAGCCAAGACATATTTATCAGCTACATATTATTGTGCACCATGAAACCGACCACTCATTGCTGCGGCTCCATCATATCCTTGAGCAATTATAAAATTACAGTCTATTTGTAAATTATCAAGAGTATCAATTAAAACATTTGCAAGACCTTTGCCTGTAAGATCTTACAAGTAGTAAAAAATCTTCTCCTATTCTTCCTGTATCGTTATCGAAGTAGCGGGCGCATAAAGAAAATTGTTCTTTGCCAGCTATATCGCTGGTCTCAGTAGCCAAAACAGAAAAGAATTTTGCAGAATTTACCTTTAGAATAATCTTTTTGAAAAATTAATTTGTTACACGCACCAATCACTTTATTCTAGATTGTTGGACTTAAATACGTTGCATTTTTTGTGAAATTTTTAGATGATTTTTAAGTTTTTCGTCTCTGCTAATTGTTCTATATCATAATAACGCTCGAAAATTTCCGTCATTTTCCAATTTAAATGAACCAAAATCCTTGTGCATCCTGAAAGCAAGACCTTTTAGACCTCATAAAATTATAGTCTAGATTATTGGCGTGAATCTGGAACTATTTTCATGAATTTGTTGTCTTAATGATGAGTTCAAGGAAATATTAAGAAGTTAAATTTTTTTTTCATAACGGCTTTACGATTTTGAGAACGTAAAATTGCGATTTTATGATATTCATAATTTTGGTGCTCCTTAAATGTTTTTGTTGCCTTTCTCCAGTTTCAGAATGGATTTTTTGAAAGCTTACCCAAAGGCTGATTACCTACACTACCATAATTCAAACTAAACAAAACACAATATTTACAGAACGCGGCGTCAAGTAATTTTGAATACGTCAACCAGTTCCACTTATGTAACGATGCGTACTAAAATTTCAAATTTCGTTGTCCACTTGTTGGAAATTTGATAAGTTCATAAGGACGCAAAAAATTGTCTTTTTTTAATATAATCTTTTATGATCGGTCAAAGTCAAAACTCCATTCATAAAATTGCCTATATCATTCGCACAAGAAGCAAGTGAAGACGATGTATTAATGGAATACCTTCTTTGTATTTTCTGGAGTAGCAACACCCACATCTTCATTCTTATTAGTTTCAGTTTTAGGTTTCTTCGAAAAGAAATCAGTTAAGGAAGTAATTTATAATTTCCTTTTTTCATCTGCCGTAATTGCACTCAAATTATTTGTAGTGATAAGAACTTAAAAACTAAAAACCAATAAGCGATATACATATAAGAATATACCTTTGCATAAGTACGTATGTAAACGCCAAACTGTATACTACACCGACCTGCTAAGAAAAAGAGCAGTATATACAAAATTGTCACTTTTGAGTTATATGTGTGGATATAAGTTTTAAATTATGCTGAATCCATTGAGTCAAGTAAAAAAAGCCGTATCTACAATGGCTATTGAGATATAGCGAATCTCAAAAACAGTAACTACATGGAAAACTACCTTATTTCTAAAGAAAGAGAGCAGAAACTACAAAGCACCAAATAGAACAGCAGTATCTGCATGCAGTACTGCTGATTTGCTTGGCATTGGCTCCCAGCTGTTACTGCCAAGAGTAGTTTGTTGTTGCTAGTAAAGTTGACTGTGCCAATGGTTGAGGTTATATTTTCATTGTGTTTATTCTTGTTAGTTGTTTATTTTTGCTTACAATGAGTAATATTTGTGTTTCTTGAAGAAGTAAACTTATTTACCAGTTAGGACTAGCAGAAAGTGTATCACGCGACTCATGCACAAATATTGAAACGTCAATTATAACTGAGCAAGCCAACACTTCAGTGTCCATAGAATCAGATAAAGTAGAAAGCTTAGAAGCCAACAAAGAAGTAGGATCAAAAGTTTTGCTATGTGGAAATAAACTGCAGATAATGGTCAGTTAACTAACTGTGTGAACGTAAAAGTTATTTCTACATGGACAGACAACAATTTGAATGATGATAACATATCACGAAATGAAATGAGCGAAATTTCTCTTGAGCTGCCACAACTGGTGCAGCTATCATCATCAAATAATACAAACCTTGACGAAACCCTGCCATCCGAAAATACCATTGTTAGTTTTAGCTTTGATTCCAATAATATAGGCCTAAACTTTTCAAATTTGCTGCAGGTGGAGCCTAACCCTAACGATAATTTTTTAGTTGTTATTATAGCCGATGTATCAGTAAGCACTACAACTATAACTGTTGCAAATGCGCCACGTAAGAGAAAGAAGAAAAACTTTACAGCTGTTGAAAGAAAAAAGCTAAAACTAGAAAATTCTAAGAAAGCCCGCATCCTTCAGTCTCCTTGGTGCAAATGTAAAAAGAAGTGTATAACAACAGTTAACGCGAAACGTCGAAAGATTATTAATGAGTCATTTTGAAGCATTCTAAGTTTAGAAGAAAGGAGGAGTTTTATTTTTAATCAATGTGAGAGACATGATGTCAAAAGGCGAACGACTGACGGTGAACAAATCAGAAGGAACAAAACAGTTAAATACTATCTAACGGATTTTAATGACCAAAAGCAAGAAATATGCAAAACCTTTTTTTAACGACTTAAAAAAAATTCTGAGAAATTTTATTGACCACGATACTTTCTACGCATAAAGGTGAGATAACACCAATTAAGAGCACGAGAGGGAGACAGCCATCGGTGAAGAAAGGTCCTCACCAAGTATAATTGAATATATTAAGTCTTTCAATTCTTAGGTACCACACTACAGAAGGGAACATGCTCTCTTAACCCGATATTTACCTACTGATTTAAATATTAAGATTATGCATGGAGACTTTATTGTGAAACACCCACAATTTAAATATTGTGTCTCATATGAACTATATAGACGTATCTTGAAAGAACAAAAAAATTCATTTACAAGACTAGGAAATGAAGAATGCGAGACTTGTGAAAACTTTAATCTTCACAACCTTCACAACCTTGGACGAGGACTGTGAAATTTGTAATTCTTGGAAATACCATGACAAACTAGTAAAAGAGAGCAGGTCATTGTACAAAGAATATGCAGAAAAAACAAATGAAGTTAATGTAAACAATGAAGCTATATTTAGTGTAGACTTAGAAAAAATAATTATGCTGCCCCGACTTGAAATTTTCAAGCAAATCGAATTTGCACCACGCCTCACAACATTCAACCAGACATTTGCTCCTGTGGCGAAAAGATCTAAGCTTAAACCACTAGCGGTACAGTGGCATAGTGCTATAACTGGTAGAAATCAAGAAGACATTGCAAGCACCTTCAATGTATTTTTTAATCATTATCGTGACACTAAAAAGCTTATCTTGTGGGTAGATAACTGTAGTGCCGAAAACAAAAACTGGCGTTTATTAACATTTTTTACTAAAATTGAAAACTCAGCTGCAGTTGCAGCTACTGAGATTCAAATTTACTACTTTCAGCTTGGCCACAGCTTTATGAGTGCCGACAGTTTCCACCATCAGATGGAACTGTCACTAAAAGCACAGAAGAAAACTTATGATTTTCATGATTTTACTTCTGCTGTAGTGACTGTCAATAAAGGACATGTTGATGTAGTTGAAATGAGCCTTTACATCTTTTTCAAGTGGAAAAGTTGGAAATCAGAAGCGAAAATGAAAGCCATGCCCGGCGTAACTTAGCTCAATGATATGGTTTACATGAAGTTTGAAAGAGGAAAACACAGCCTACAGTACAAAAATACATATGAAAAATCAGATGACTTTAAGGAGCTTCATTTCTTGCAGCCGAGGATTTTGAATAAGAATAAACCAGAACCAGCCAAACTAGGCTCACCTCAAGACATCCCAGCCGAAAAGAAAAACCAGTTGCTTCAGACTTTAAAAGACATTGTACCAGAAAAATATTTTAGGACAGACTGCCTACTTGTTTAGGGAAATTTTAAAAGACTTTTAGGCACTTCCAATTACAATTAGCTTTGTTTTCAGTTTTACTTCATAGCCTAAGTTTGTTTGTTGATTTGTTAAATAAATTTAAAGACTTTTACACCTTTCCAATTTACAATTACCCTAGCTTTGTATTTCAAGTTATACTTCGTTTTATTAGTTTTTTGAATGTGAAATCAGTCAATTTTGTAGTAGCCTAAGTTTGTTTATTTTTGGTCTTGTGTCTGAATAGTCTCAATTTAAATAATAAAACCTTGTTTACAAGAACAGAAATGTAGTTCATTTTACATTTGCTAAGGATAAGGGCAGTAACTGATAGATACTGTCTTTTTGCTTGGCATTTATTCAGACAAAAAGAAGTAAGTGATTTTACTTATTCAAAACAAATTTATTTTAAAGTTTTTATTATTTTAAGGCATTAATAGGACCATGTACATAACAATAAAACACAAATTCCGGGAAAATAATCCATTGTTAAATATAAAAAGCCAATTCGAAACTTTTTTCATTTTATCTCAAAACAGATGTTTTGCAGATACTGCTTTCTTCGTTGGCAGGGCAGTATGGCGATTTTTTCAGAATGATCCCGATGCTTCTCGTGAGCCATGAACTAATTCTGTATGTTCGTTCATGCGTACACCGCATACGAGCACATTGCACACGAAACATACACCTACCTGAACTGCCGCACATACGGCTTAAAGCAGTGACCTGACATCTACAACACGAACGCGCCGTCGCCGATAGTTATAACGTAATGTGAGATTTTAAATGCAATAATGCGAATAATGAATAACACTAATAAAAATTAAAAAAAAAAACGAGCTACAAAAGAAATGTTGCAATTTTGCAATGTAATATAGAATGCTAGAATTAGTAGAATTTAATAGTTTTGTTGGGAATAATATTAATATTGATTTAAAAAAGTTCACAGACGTTATGAGGCTGTTCTGAATCCCCACCCCCCTTCTCCCCCCTGCATACGCCGCTGGTTCGATGAGAAAAGTTCACAAACGTCATGAGGCTGTTCTGAACCCCCTCTCCCACTAACAACCCCCTACATACGCTGCTGGTTTGATGTGATTTCTAAATGAAAATATAGAATTCTCATTAGTGTAAATTAGTTCTTAATTACACTCCTTAAAAATCAGTTCTCACTTAAACTTTATCTTAATTAAGCTTTATCTTAATACAAGCAAACTATGTATTTATAGAATAATTGATATGGTTTCTAGAACGTTGATATATTGTTATTTTTATGTTTATTCTAAAAATTGTTGTCAAAATTGATAACATTTTGTATCAATTTTGCTTAGGTTTTCTATGTCTGATCTATAGTTAATCGAATTTGATTTCTGTTTCTTTATGTGGATCATTTCTGAAATTAACCATTTCATATAATTTTGTTCCCGGTCTGCAATTGAGACACTGTCAGATAATTGACTATATGTTCAATTATTGCAGTTCAAAATCATACTAACTCCCAAGCTAAGGAGCAAGAAAACTCTAAGAACAACTGGTCGAAGTATTGTGCTAGGTACCTGAAACAAACAAAAGTACAAAAATTGACTCTAGGAAATAAACGTAAGAAAATGTTAATATTAAAGAGTCATAACAACACATCGAAAAATCATTTCAATAAAACTTGTCAAGTCTTTTGGGTCAATCCTCTGAAAATTTACAAGAATGTATCCCAGAAAATATATCTGTGAAACATGATATTAAGAGAGTTAAAGGCGTTTAGAGAAAATGATCGAATCTAGCAAACTTGGATGTTAGTAGTTTCAGGCTAAATTTCGTGAACGGATCAGATCCTTAGTTGTTTATTAAAATTAGCTCCCGAAAATTCATATAAATCAATGATATCAGCTTAGTAAACATTTTAGAAGTTAAAATAAACATTCCTGTTTTAGAATGCTGCTTATTTGAAAACTGAAAATATTGTGCGTTGCATCAATAATTGATCATTAATTAACAATTAAAAATATTCATTTGAAATAGTATGTAGTTCTGGAATGTAAATTTGGATTTCATTAACATTTTTACTTACTCTATATAAGCAAGATAAAGTAAGTAAAATTCATAAATAGTTTTACCGACTTTAATACTGATTGCATTGAATTAAGATGAAGACCCAAACATTGTGCATTTCTAGCGTTTTCGTCGCTCTAAACTTGATTGGTTTAGTATTTGGAAAGAACAGTCAATGGAGAGGTAAATTTTTTCTTCAGACTTTTTAAAATTTGAACTAAATTTTGAACAAACTTTTATTGTTTGAACTAAATTATTATAATTTCTTAAAAACAAACTCATTTCATTCTTTCGTTTTTGATAAATTTAGGAATGACACACTCGTCCTTTTTACCTATGCGGTTAATTTATACGTTTACAATAGAATAGATTTAATTTTTGTACCTCTCATTTGATTTAAGTTATTTCAAACTTGTTATTATATGGAAATTGAAAATAAAAGAAAGTGATCACCTAACCCTTATATCTTCCCTCCCAACCCCAAATCCCCAACAACACCATAACAACTAACAAAACATATTTTAATAAAAATCACCTATTTTCTAA
>WYDF02113654.1:0-10324 GCA_009867245.2 Adranes taylori
CTATTAAGGTATATTAAGCTTCCTCGGCACCCACTTTTTTACAGAACATCATTGTATTTGTATAAGTGAATATACATTACTCTACTAATGACTAACTTACCTATTCATGCTTGATCATGTTGAACTCATATCTTCCGATACATGCTTCTATTTTGATTATGATTTATACTGTTCTGATTTAGTTTTATAACGTAGTTACGTCACTTGTTGGATATACATTTTACATTTTACAGGTGTATATTAATGACTAACATAAACTAGCATAACCTGATAGTGGTACGGATATAATTTTATTTTGTTTTATGTAGGAAGTGAAGAAACCTTCAAAAGGCGAAGTATGCCCGAGCATCCAACAATGTGGGACTTCTACCACACTAAAACTCCACTACTTGTTGGGATTTTATATAGTTTAGGGAGATTGGAGAGTTTGTTTGGAGAAGGCTTTAGGATTGATCATCCACTTCATCCTGGAACTGATAATGAGTGGAATTCTTTTAGAAATTATGGTAAGCTGATAGCTTGCAGATAAGATATACGCTATAGCATTCTCTTTGCAGCCAAGGTGCTCTGCAAAAACCTTGTCCATAGCATGGTCAACTGATGACAGAATTTGGTTTAGTGGGGTGAGCAGATTTGCTGGTGGTCTTGTATAATTGTACTTGCTTGGCAGCACAAGTGGGTGTTAGTTGACATGAAATAGAAAATAAGAATATTGTGGAAGCGGGTGTTTGTTTTTTGTCTTTTTTGTATTTTTTTTTCGATTTATTTTATTTTTATTATTGTTTAATTTATTTTTGTGTTTTTGTTTGTTTATAATATGTAGGAATCATCTTAGGGACAGTGGGATTAGTCCAAGGATATCTTGGAGATCCTCAGGAGGTTCCTGCATGGTTTGCATAATTCGAGCTGGCAGATGTGGGAAGGGTTTGCATGGCAGTTTGCTACGGTGGTAACTGGCTTTCTAATCGGAACGAAGATTTTGGTAGGCTATTGGGTTGTTTCATCCATCACGTCGAGTCGGATATTTAGACTGTAGAGATTTTAGACGATTAGTGATAGGCTCAGCAGAGCAGTGTTCATATAGTAGGGCACTCGGAAATTGGAAGTGTAACCTGTGAATTTTTCGAAGTATTCTTTATTCACAGGTAGTAAATTTATGTGTTTACGCATTAGAAAGTGTAGAATATAGAACATTCGGTAGTCTATCAGTGGCATAATATAGGTTTTGTAAGTGTGATGCAGAGTTTTTTTATGAGAGCCTCTTAAACGTCCTCTGAGTGTGGAGATCCAGTTCACTTGTTTGCGTACCCTGGAAAGGGTGTAGTTTAGGTCGGAATTCCAGTTAAATGTTGTATTAAACCAGACTCCTAGATCGAAGATTTCGTCTTTTAAAGAAATTGCTTGATTCCAGAGCCGGAGTTTGATGTGGGCACGGTTTTCATGTTTGTTTTTGATATGGTTCGGATGCCGAATGAAGATGGCTAGAGTTTTAGTCGGATTAGACGTGATGCGCAAATTGTGCGCCATTTTGAAAAATTGTCTAAAGATAACTGCAGATTACGGTTCGCAGTTTCCGCTCTTAGGGAGCATGCCCAATTAGCTGTGTCATTAGCATACAAAGGGTATCTGGAGTGGTTTGGTTTGGAGATCATAGCAGTACATGATATACAAAAGAGGAGCAAGGACAGACCCTTGTGGTACGTCAGCTTGAAGTTGTATAGATCTGGAGAGAGTATCCCCAACTATAATTTGGATGGTATGGTCGGACGGATATGACTGGACCATCCTCAGTGTACTAGGATTAAGGCTCTGAAGCTTATGGAGTTTCCGGACTAGCCCCGCATGCCAGATAGAGTCAAAAGCATGACAGATATCTAGAAACACTGCCAAAGCGCAATGGCTATTGTTAAGTGCTCGTGTGATATCAGTTTGAAATTTTCGAAGAGAGTCCATAGTAGAGCGTGATGCCCTAAAACCAAACTCGTTCTCTGGGAGAACTTTGTTCATCTCTAGGCAAATTGCATCTACAATTTGCATTTTCGATATCATGTACAGTGATTTGTGATGGTTGGGAATAGGCGCTGAATCTAAGCTAGTTTTGACCAGACGTGGATAATGGTCTGATGTGACTGAAGTGCCGGCAAAACACTGGCTCAATAAATTGGATAACACTTTCAGTGACCACTATATGATCAGTAATTGAAAGGCCAATCCCTCAGAAAATCGGTTCCGTACTTCTAATACGTTGTAGTGGAAGTTGTGTAAAACAATTAGTGAGAATTTCGTCGTTTGAATTTATTGTCGAGTCGCCAAAATCCACGAGGCGACCATTAAAGTTGCCCATAATTATGGCTTTCGGAAGAAGTGAGATGACTTGAAAAAAATCTTGAGAAATGGTTTCCTTTCTCTCAGTCATAGACTGACATTAATTTCAAATATCCAGTAGTAATTACCGCTGGACATTACAATGTCCAACGGCACAAACCGTGCGCCCCCAGGGGCAGCACGGAAATCACCGCCACCCGGACCAACGAAACGGGAAAAAAACCCACCTCTAGGTCTCTCAAACACCACAAAAAAAACGTCCACCAAAAACTTTGGACCCAGAGGGTCAGCAGACAAGGGCCATTTAGAGCTAACCACAGCTCTTAATTCCTCTCCGCCAGGCCGCCTACAAGGTGACCCTCGCTTGCAAAGGCTTCCAAAGCTACAAAAACAACCACAAAAAACCTAACCACTTCGTCTGCAGGTTCCGCACCTGCAGAGAACACTCGCAACAAGGCACAAACGCCAATTTCGCGCAAAACTCGCCAGGCAATCCAGCCAAAACGATCCAAGAGCCCTGCCTCTTCCACAAATTCCAGACCATCCTCATCATTCTCTTCCTACTCCTCAACAAGGGAATTTTCCACTAAGCCGCAGAAACAATCCTCTGACGAGTACGTCGAAAGGAACATTCCAGACTCCCACGCACCCCAACGCCTGCCCCCAGGGTGTACACCCGGGGCTGTCAAGGGCACCTTCTAGACCATCTTCTTCCCAATCTTTCTATTCCTCAACTAGGGAGTTCTCCCTAGAACCAGGAAAAAGCTCGTCTTACGAATATGTCGTAAAGAACATCCCTGACCCGCACGCATCCCAAAAATCGTTTTTCCAATTGATCCAACTCACTCTTCTCCAAGATGCGGTGAATACCATCAAGGTCAACGCAAATTTTAACAAATGGTTACATTCTTTGAATTAACAAAATACTGTTGATTGAAGTTAATGTGTATCAAATTTACACAAATATTTTGTGTAAATTTGATTTGTGTATAATAAAAATTTACACAAATATTTTGAATAATGTTTAAAAGAATTTAAAGTTTAATTATTTTATTTATATTAATAAATATTTCTGAAGAAGTGGAGGATAAATCGCTGAAACGTCAAATTTAGTAATCTTATTTTAAGATGTTTATAAAAATAAACCAAAAAATCAAGACAGAAAGAAGACAGAATAGAGTAAGAAGAATTGCAAATAACACATCTAATAAATATATCAGGAAATAACAGAGGAAGATGGAAGAGAAAGAGTTCAAATCCTTAAAGAATATCGATATATTTCATTTCGATATAATTTCATTTCGCGCAATAAATTGTATATTGTCCTCTCGGAACATTCGGTAAAGTTTTCAACTGTACGGTGCAAAATTGAAACGGTTGGAAATTTTTCTTCCAAACAGAAGTTCATAATAGTCATATCTAAAATTGTAAATATAGAAATTAACATTCTACTACTAGAGTTAGTCCAGTTTATGTTCTTTACTTGTATCAATTTTATTTGATGTTCATTCAACCTATTTTTCTTTAAACAATTCGCAAATCTGGTCAGCAGTAATTCTTAAACAGGAGATCGCGAAAAATATGCCTATTCATATATAGATAACTAACCGACCCGGCAAATGTTGTTATGCTGGCCGGTTTTGTCACGGCCAGCGACATAGTCTAAATGGTGCAGCCAGCGACAAGGTCAAATTGCTGCGGCTTTGCCGCTACCATCGACATACCTAATTGTCGCGGTTTAGCCGCGGGCAGCGGTATGGCGCGATTGCCGCGGCTATGCCGCGACCAACGACAGACTCTGATCGACAAGTTTTTTCCCTCTGAACTTAAAGCTTTTTTCCATAATTACACAAATTTTAAATTCCTTTTGAACAACTATAACAATACTTACAAGAAAAATATTTAAATTTATACGTCGAACATGGAGACTTGCATCATATTGTGTATCCAACATATACCGATTACTCCTAAATTAGAATGTATATACGTCCAATTCTTCACTTGTAGTGGTATGGATGTGCTTTATATCAGTGGCTAAAACAAGCCAATTATATTCCAGAAAAATCGGCTTGTTTGAACCTTTGAAGAACACCAATGCTTAAATCTTCTGTGTAATATTAAATTTTGAGATAATCAACTAACCTATCTTTCCAAAATTCAGAATCGTGCGACATTACATCAAGGGCGCTGGTAATGTCTATACATACATGACTGCGCACTGTATAAAGATGTTGCATATTTTTTTACCTTACATTTTTAGAAAATAATTAATATAAAAAATCTAAAGTAACTATAACATTCCGAGTTACATATCTACAGGGTTTAGGTTATAACTTCCATTTGGCCGCAGACAATATGTTTGTAGTACATACAAGAACTGAATATACATCAAATTTTCATACTTTTTTTCCATAATAATGATAAATGTGTTTAAACCTTTCTTTAAGTGGATAGAAAGATAAAACTCTGAGTTTTATTATATATTTTTACATATTTTTTCAGGTATTAGTTTGGCGTCTACAACACGTCTAACTTAGAAAAAATATGAAACAGTTTGAAAAACCATGTTTTTTTCAAACATGTAATAATTAACTAACATTTAAAAAAAAAATTAATTTTGTATACTTATAGTAATATTATGGAGATAGAACATGGTTTTTACGCTGATCTATTTGCTTTTTCTATAGCCGAGAAATTTGAATTCTCTCTAATTTCAGCGATTTGTATACATATTGATGATTCTCGCAGTTATGTATGCACATTGAAAAATGTACAAACATTATACTATTATATGGTCACGACCGGTAAGATTGAGAAATTTCAAGAAGAAGAAGAAGACTAATATTGATATTGATCTAAAATTTTACGTATCATATTTCAATATTCTTAATAGATTTCTATTCAAAAGTTTTGGACAACCTTGAACAGTTTTCAACATTTATATACATTTTTGAACCTCCTTGTACATTTTTGGGCATCCCTGTACATTTTTGCACATACATGTAGCATCTCAGCACTCTTACCAAAATTCAAAATGCGGGCATAAAAAACCTGCCGCACAACCCTAACGTATATCAAAGGAGTGCGAGTATTTATGATTGACCCCACAAATGACTGGGTGATGAAAAAGATTACGTTTAAACGAGTTGAGACAATGTCATGAGGCCTTCAAAATTCAAATATTGAAAATAAAAAAATTTAAAATTCCCGACAAGCGGAAATGATCTGTCATCCGCCATATGGGATATCAAACGCAAATGTGTACCACAAATGACAGCTGTCAAATTACGTCATCGCTGAGGGGCGGACTAGGCGGCTTGTGAACTGAACAAATTGAGTAAAAAGTACCCACAAATCGACCCCGAAGCATTTGCCAAGATTCTATCAAAAACAAGGTAAGTGGAATGACGAATGGAACCTGGATCGTCCGAATCATTCATCAATATATAATTTTTATATGTAAAATATTATTACATTATAAGACTATGGTTCATATGCCGGTGCTAAGATGAGGAGGAAATGCCGGAGAACCCGGCAATTCCCTTTACTAACATGGGAATACGGGAAGACGGGAATACTGGAACACGGGAATACAGGAACACGGGAATAGAGGAATACAGGAACACATATTCTTAAAACTTTGTTAGGCATATCGTCGGTCGCCGCGAAGTCGCGGCCGCAGGCTGCAGCAATTTGACCATATCGCTGGCCACGGCAAAGGCGCGACCAATTCATATCAGGCTCAAGATCATTGCATATCAGACTGAGCCACAGCGAACGGTGGTTAAGTTTATCTAGTATAATATAAATATCTACCTCATCAATAAATGGAAATATATAAGAATAATCAAACTACATAAATACATTGTCAATGCCGTGCTGCTGTTTTAACCCAAAGTGATGAATTTGTGAATAATGATTTTTTATATGACGAATTATAGAGATTAGTTCAAATGATGAATTAATGTGATAAAGTTCGACTTGGTTATTGTATTGAGTAAAAAGAAGAAAAATAAAATGATTGGTCTCAATTGGTTAGTACCGTTTCACCTACTTATTAAAGAAGTCTGTAAATAGATGACATGCAACGTTTAAAACTTTCAAATGGCTTAAATATCCGGGCATGATGTAGTTGTTGGGTCGAAGACTTTGAATTACTACTAAAAGGGAGTACTACTGATAGTTACCGTAATACTTGAAATACGTATCTGGTATCTACTCCAATCTGCTTTTTCCGTTATTTGTGGTAACACATGTCGTCAACATGTATCTGAAAGTGGACTAATGCATCTAATTGTCATCATTAAGTTATTACATCTTAAAATTTATCAGGAAGATGAAACAAACCATTTAGTATTTATATAGGATCGCCTTCTTCTTGTGAAATTCCATAATTTGCTTATCTACTTCTATTCCCAAATTGGGATCTTTGACTTGTATCACCCTGCACGGACCCTTATACAAAGCATTATATTTATAAGTGCTATGCGTTTTTATCAAGACTAAATTGTTAACTTTGAATGTGTGTGGCGAACACCTAACATTAAATTACTTTTTTCTTTTCATTAACACAGGAATTAAATTTTCTTGAGCATCAGCCCATGCTGTCTGTAATAAAAATTTCAATTCTGAAGGGTAATCCCCAAAGGAGTATAGAGGTTCCACCGACTTAGCAAAAGGTGCAGGTAATTTAGGAAGTTTCCCTAATACAAGTGTATACTGAATACTAGTATGAACTGTTATTGTAAGCAAAACACCAAAATGGTAACCATGATTGACGAACTTTCAGTCATATTGACATACGCAAATAACGTCCAAAATTTTTGTGTGAATTTTCAATACTCCCAATAGATTCATCATGGAAACTTTTACTCGAGAGTTTATCTATTTGTAACATGGTACCCTATTTGTAATTCGGTACCCCGGTCACTTGATATTTTGGATGGAATTCCATATCGCAAAATAAAATTATCAACAAACACCCTAATTACAGTGTAAGCTTATTTGTCTGGAAGGGCATAATATTCTACAAATTTTGACAACTCACATTGTAATGAAAGAATATACTTATTATTGTTATTTTCGTCTGTTCGTAACGGACCTATTAAATACAAAAACATTTTGTCTAAAGCTGCATTAGCTGTTGTGGTTACACAAACTGGTTCGCTGTATAATTATGTTTTTGACATGCATCACATTTCACAATAAAATTCTTAACGTCTTCTTCAAAATTATTCCCAAAATATCGTTCCTTAAGCGTATTTACAGTACGACTTACTCCTGCATGGTCCCCTGTATAAGTATATGGAGATCATGTATAAGCAATTGTTTATCCTCCTTTGTTACGACAAGTGTACGATTTAATTACTTTTAAATTTGCCTCTTGCAATTTATTCGAAACACCTATTAATTGTTTGAGTATCTTATATCCTAAAATATCTTTAAATATTCTTACTATCATTTACTGATGGCTCAATATCACATATATACATTACACAGTCTGATGTACTAAAACATACACCATCTAGACAGAAGTTTTCTTATTTTTGGTTAACCTTATAAATTTATCTACGTGAGCAACTCGTAATTCAACAGATTGTGCAGGTCTTTTCAACAGTTCAACGGCTGGAGGTTGACCTTCGCTCGCATCGCCCGCCGAATCGCAGTCCTTACTCTATATTTGATTTTACGATAATAACTTATCTTGCAGCTGTTTCTTTTGCTTGCCCCCGTGTCACTACATAAACGTTTTCCTGATCTTGTAACATGTCCCTAAGTTCCGTTAACTCAACGACATCATATTTTCCACGAACATAACTAACGAAACCGAAAGCTCGAAATCGCTAACCTACTCGAAGGATTAACAATACCATAAAACTGTATGGCTTGTGGTCAGTTTGTATATGAAATCTCTCGAAGAGATCCGGCCGAAATTGTTTCACTACGAAACAAATTATTAATAATTCCTTTTCAATCGTACAATAATTCATCTCTGCTATATTCAACCTTTCATTGGCATAAGTTACTGGTATAAGATAATCAAAATTACAACGAATGCTTGGATGTATCAGTTTTAAGGATAAATCGTGTCCCCCTTAAAATTAGGATATTGAAGGACCGGTGCCCCCGTTAACGCATTTATATGAAATCCGGATTTCTTTTTGACATTCCTTGTACACTGAAATGGAACACCTTTCCTCAATGAATTATTCAACGGAACAATTATCTCTGCACAGGTCTTTAGAAATTTTCGATAATACTTAGAAAATGCTACAAATCTCCTACCATCATCGGAAGACTGGATAATTTTTTAAAACTTCTACATTTTTTGGATCTAGATTCACTCCCCCGTCCGAGATCACATGTCCTAAATATAACAACTCTTTCTTAAAACATTCACATTTTGACGGATTGAGCTTTAAATTTACATTCGTTAATCGCAAGAACTTTTACTAAATTTTGATTATGATTACTCAAACTGTTACCAAAGCAAATAAGGTCATCTAAATACACGAAGCAACTCTCATAGTTCAGCCCTGACATGACAATTGTCATAGTTCTAGAACTAGCATTTGGACTCATTTTTAACCCCAAAGACAACCTAGTCAATTGATACTGTCCCCCATCTGTAATAAAAGTTGAGAATTTCCTTAATTTTTCCTCTAACTCTATCTGTTAGTACCCTTGTGCAAGATCTAAATGTGAAAAATATATAGCTCCGGACAAGAAATCAATGATCATCCGGATATCCTCCAGCGGGAATTTATTGTCCTCCAAAGAACGGTTTAAGAGTCTAAAATGTATTACTCTCCTAAAGGACTTCTTCCCTTGCAAATCAGGATTTTTAGGGACCAAACGTAAAGGAGAGGATCACGCAGAACGTGCCTCTTCAATAATACCTTGTTCAAGCATCTAATCAATTTGCTCATGCATATGGTATTCGATATGGCTTAACATACACTGGATGTGCATTTTCTTTCACTTTTAGCTCCTGAGTTAAAATGTTAGTAGTTGTAAATTTATCCACAGGTAAAAAAGAAAACATCTGCAAATTTCGCACAAATCTTGTGTACTAAATCTGCTTCTTGGTTTTTCATAACTTGCACATCTACACTACCTATCCACTAGATTTATAGATATATCCACATCTTCAAGTCTTTTAATTTTCAAATTCCGTGCATCCTCAATTCTTGGTTTAAAATTTCGTAACCTAACTTCATTATTATTTTTGCTGGCACTTGGTTGTCTTTCGGATACATCAACGCTCCTGCAATAAAAACACCATCTCCTAACTGTTCTGATAATATTACATATTCTTTCGTATAACATTAAATTTCCATACTTTCTCACATCTAGCCGGAATAGCTACATATTCCTCTTCTTGTGATACTAATGGAACTACATTTTCTTCTTGTAACTAAATGTTAACACAAAATTCTTATAATCACTAATTGCATTATATTTACTAAGAAAATCTAATCCTAACCATATATACATATATATATATATATATATATATATATATATATATATAAATTGCGACTTATTTTCTTCACAATAATATATGTACGAAATATTTCTACTCCCGTTATTAATAATAGTAAGCTTACTTCATTAACATTGTGTCTTATCGCTAAGAATTTTGCATTTTACTGCACTATCCACTTCTGCTACCTTACTTTTTTGTACTACATTATTTGCTAGCAAACTAATTGTGCTTCCAGTGTAGATGACCATTGACAGACACTGACGTACATAACATCTTCTTCTTAACGTGCCACTCCGGGTCGGAGATTGGAAATCATCATTGCAATTTGGATATGGTGTCTATTTCCATGATGTTTGTACTAGGGATTATAATGAAGCCTTCTTCATCGCAGTTCCGTAACCGGTGTAACCAATATGTGATTATCGTCTACTATTGTCGAGAAAAAAGCCGTGCTGGATCGCTGATCCTCCGCCGATCTACTCGTATTATGTCAGCTGCTTCCCTGGCATA
>WYDF02113665.1:0-10324 GCA_009867245.2 Adranes taylori
CGATTATGAAAAATTATCACACATATGCCCATAATGAAAACAACTTAAATATTTAATATTTTAGGAAATTGTGTACATATAATTATTAAGTAAATTTGAATAATAAATCGCAAAGGTATTTTTTTAATTAAATCTTAGGCATTTTAGAATTCATATTCTATAATTGTTTTTCGAATTCATCTGTTTGTATGCTTTGATAGCCTTGATGGCATCTTGTCTCCTCTTTTGTATTTCGTTGTGTCAAGATTTCTACTCGTATTTGATTTCTCGTTCTCGTATTTGATTTATTATTAACCAGAAAATCTCTACTATTTTTTTCTTTTCATATCTGGTTGAGTGCGTTACTTATTTTTTTTAGACTAGCTCCGTATTTTTTCCAACAGCTCGCAACCATTGCAATTTTTCATAAAAAAAGTTTTTTCTAAAAAAAATGTTGCTCAAAAAAATTAAAGAAGGGTCGATTTTTTGGTGTCTGTTAGTATGGACGTATGTACCTACGGCTATATGTTCAAGAATTTCTCCTTCCCTATGAGACCCATCTGGATGAAATTTGGTAGACAAATGTAGCCTATGAGCCCGCAAAAAGATTCTTTCATTTTTCTTATAACTCCAATATGGCGGACAGGAGCATTTTTTTTTGTTCAGAAATTTCGTACTCAAACCAGGGGATTCAAATTTTGCACACAAATAGCGCCTTGTATTATGCGTCGAATAAAGAAAGTTCAATGTTGGCAAATTGTATAGGAAGAGGTGTTGCTACGTTTGTGACTTAACAAACTTTTTGAAATATCTCAGGAACAATAAAAGATAGGACTTTCGAATTAACTTTATTGTATATGCTACATAGAGGCCCGTCGATTTTGTTTGAAACATTTTCTTTCAGAATCACAATTTAACACATATACAGCGTGTATTTTGTTTAGCTAATTTTTTCGCCAGAATTTTTTTTTTAGTTTCTTCCGTCGAAAGTTTCCTTAATATTTAAGTGATTAAACGAGTTTAAAAGACACGCACATCATAGCACCGGAGTAAATTGATATTGAAAGAAAGTGTACTACCCAATACATGTCAGTTCCTGTAAATGCTGGAAAAATTAAGCCTAGGTAATGTAGGTAAGGCCAGGGAGCCCCAACTATTCAAATGTCAGTAACTGAATATACTTGACCAATTGTGAGCAATAAGTTTTTGTTCAATTACTTTTTGAAACGCCCTATATGTTTTCTTATATTTTGGTAGCCCCTTCGTTTGCTTTACAATGATACCACATATGATGATCTAGCTGTTGTTTTTCAAAGATATAAACCTTAATATCTTAAAAGTTTGCAACTTGTCGCCATGGCAACCGATATTCAACAATCAACAATCGTTATAGCTCAAATATGCAAAGTTACAGGAAAAATTATTTTATGCTGTAGGAGAGATATTAACTGCTTTCGCAATTGAATAAATGTTGTAATCAGTGGCGGGTACACATTATAATTTTTGGAAAGAGAACACACATATGTAGGATGTTCACCATTAAACTGATTATTTGTTGAGAAATTCAGTTTTAAAATTACAAGACTAAAACTTGGCCTGCATATACTCTGCATGTCAGACTGCTCTTTTAGAAATTAGCCGAAAATAGAGTCAAGAGGGATCGTAGACCATGGCAAACCGGACGGCACAGCTGTACGCGCTGTAGGCAAATATGGAGACCTGGGGATTTATGGGTTAGACTAATGTTGTTTAGTTTACACTTAACACTATTTGCTAATTGAGTTTAATAGTCGACTGAAAAGTTGACAGTCAAAACTAAAATGTTCAACTTTTATTTTATACAGGATGTAACAAAACGTAGGTCTTCCAGTATATGAAAAATGGGGTGGCCATCACGTTCACGAATTTATTTTTTGTATTAAAATCGCGAGAGCGGCGTCCTGTCGACCTCTGAAATGTGCTGCTACAGACGGGCGTCTGCTTTGCCTGTGCGTAAAACCGACACTGCTCGTACACCATCAATTATCCATTCGGCTTTTAATGGAAAGGATAATAGCATTCCTTCTTCATCTAAGCATTGTAATAATCTCCTATTTGTGTTTAGGGTTTTATTTTTATACATTCTATCCATGTATTCATTATCATCCTAATAATTTGAGTACTTTCCTATTCTTGCGTTAGAATCACCCATTATAGTAAAAATATCTCCTGTTACCAATAGTGTGATTTATGTGGTTCAAAAACTTCCTATATTCTTGCATAACCTACGCGAACACAAACAAGCATTTCTTCTTCTCTTATATGGCGAGATACAATACTTAGCATCTTCCTTCCCAACTTTCTTTTTCACTCAGAACCATGGTCTTTGCTATATTTCTAACCGTATCCCAATCATTGATATCACGTCGCTTTGCAATAAATATTTTCCAAAATTATTATCATATATTTTTGTTTCAATTCCACCACTTCCGAGTGTAGGTGGGGTTTGTATTTTTAGGCGCGGCCGAATCTACCCTAAAGTTATGCGCACCCACTCTAACACGCAATAAGCGCTTTAAAGGCATTAAGCGCTCTAAGAACATTTGCATTTAGAAAACAAAAAATATTTAGTAGAAGTTGGGATTCACTGTTTGCGACCAGGTCGGGATAACAGAGGACAGCTGACCGATTTGCTCAATTTCGTTTGTGGAAAGGGGCATCTATTGTTGAACTGGGAACCAGAGAATTGTTCCAAAATCTCGGCTAAACATGAGAAGAAATGCACACACAATAAAAAACACAAGTAACATATGACAATTACCACCACTTTATTAAAAGCTTTAAACCAATAGCAATATATGAAATCAATTAAAATATTTAACCGTCACCAATAAACAATTCATATACTTAAATGCAATATAAAAGCATACCGAATAAATTGGTAAAATTTCTGTAAATTTTTAATTACCCGATTTTAAATGAAATACAGGTAAGCATCAACAATTTAATTAGCTTACTAAAATGATTATTAGTACTTTAAATAACTTTTGCTACAATGGGTATTTAGTGGAATATTTTAAACACTTGGCCTAATATTTATTATCTTCCGTTTAGTTAAAAAATTTACTATTACGTCTCTATTTGTAGTGACATATGATAACAAAGATATAACAATTTATAGCCTTAGGTACTTCTAAAATAAGAGGCACTAAATAAAATCTGACGACTCAATTGTGTGACATCAGATAAAATTTTAAGGCTAACTCGCATTAGTATCGCATAACATATTAAAAATTTATTATCAAATTACAACAATAAAGCACATTAAAATGAATGGTGGTGACACAAACCTATTAGAATACGTGGGAAACTTTCATGCACATTATAACATAAAACTCTCGCCTAACAATAAAATCTGCTTTGACGTAATTTGATGTAATTACTTATTTTGTTAAACTGGTTTATTAAATTCCAAGATAAATTTAATGTGTTACCAGTTTCAGAATCACAAAGTTACCTAAATTTAAATCACCAATAAACCAAAATACACGGACTAAATAACGAAACCACCCCTCCCCTATTTTTATTTTAAAAAGTAACTAAAACTTTTTTACGAAATTGTTCCACCTTAATTACTAATTAAGCATCGTCCTCTGCAGCGAGTTAATAACCTTCTAAAGCCTTCTATATTGACACCGTAATTTATTATATGATTCCGCATTAGTTTGATCAGATGTGAAACATCAGTATGAACAAAAATCTTTAAAGAATCATCACATGGATGACTGAAATAACAATTTTTATTATGCCTCACATTTAATTTGTACCACAAACTATTATGTTCAGTGCCCATATCACTGGAAATTGCCACTAAGATGTAACCCGCACCGAATAATTCAGAAATTACTTGTCCAAGAATTTCTTTCAGCATCAGCTGATCAAATTGGTAGTAAACTGGCTTCCTCAAATTTAAAATTAAGCCACGTACCATAACCACTTCGCAGGCTTTGTGTGATCCCAGAGTCTGTTCCTGTTTTTTGTCAATTTCAATTTTGTTTGACAAATAAACTTCATCAAATATCAGCCCACAGATTCGATCCGTATTAGTAAAATCAGAAGCCTTTCTCTTCATTAACCATATGACACTTCTTAAAATTCCTTGATTTACGTCAAAATTTGAAACCCACATTCTCAAAGTTG
This sequence comes from Adranes taylori, assembly GCA_009867245.2. NCBI lineage: Eukaryota > Metazoa > Arthropoda > Insecta > Coleoptera > Staphylinidae > Adranes > Adranes taylori. Next base: position 4,159 of record WYDF02113665.1, read on the forward strand.
ACATGGGCGGCAAGGGGTAATTATTAGCTCTTAAATACCTATACGCCTTCGGACTAACGCTGTGTAGAGAAATAGCAGAGACAATATCCTCTGTCGACCAACGAATTTTTTTCCCTTTCTCCGAATTGAATAATTTTCTTATTTGTCCTGGTGTAAAAACTATTGCTAAGGCATCTTCATATTTTTGAACTGTCGAATCTTTTGGTTCCATTTTTTGAGAAGTTCCTTGTTCTGCTCCCCTAACATTATTATCTTTTTCCTAAGCTCGTTTATTTCACTTTGATTTGTCCTAATATTAATTGAAAAATTATTAATAACCTGGAAAGTTAAAGTCCAAATACTTGATACCTACTCCACTCCATTCTTTAGGGATGGTTTTATTGTTTAGAGTATGCTATTCAGTAGAAATAGACGTATTCATGATATCTTTCACTTCTTCCCAACGCCTTCTTTTAGCTAAACGCAATGACCATTCCACATTATTTACTGTCAGAGATATTTTGGGAACGCCAGGAAACTTTACTGTCTGTAGAGTATAAAGTTTCAAATGGCGGCTGTTTATTGTATTGTATTGTATCAATCTTTGTTGCAAGAGTGTTTCGAAAGGATTAGCTTCAAAAAGAACTGAACAAACACATGCTAAAATAATCAAAATTGGTAAGTTGCTATACAATATATTAAATTTAAAAGTATTTTATTTTATGAGCGTTCCCTTTCTATTCTGGTTATAGTTATTACAAATAGATACCGCACAACTCGGCATTTTAGCTGATTAAAACACTTTTCTCAACTTACACGTGCTCAACAATGCAAAAGACTTTAAATTACTCATGTAATGTAAGGCGAATGCAAGTAAACGGCGGGCGAATTCCTCGCACGTGACGTCATCAGTACCATTTCGCACTAATGGACAAATATGAGACTAGTTGTCAGCATACCGCTGTTTGTGGATCGTGATAATACTTAAAACATTTAATGAACTAATTTTGAATTTTCGCCCAATTTAAAGATGACTGCAAAATTCTATTATAATAAAGTAAACTCTAGTGCTACATGTAAGCTCTTGTGTTTAGTTACTAAAACGAACAAGAAGGTTTTCAGCCCAGAAGTCGCTTTTATAAATATATATATAACTCGAAAGCCTTGTGAAAACTGAAGTTTATTCTATAAGCTCGATTGAACGGTATTTATCTGCAGATCTGGATTAATCGAAGTCGAAACGTCATATATTATTTGGTTTGCGTCTGCTCTTATTGGTTTGCATCTGATTTGCTATTTTTGGATACTTTCTTTTTACATAATTTTAACTTCCATGATAAAAAGCTGAAAAATAAAGTTACTATTAAACACAGGAAGATTGTACATATGCTGGTTGTTACATGAATAATTGGATTTTGAATGAATTTTTAATTCCATTTTAACACATTTTGATTTTGCAACGTAATTCATTTTGGATTGACTGCATTTCATCCAGGTTAATTGTTTCTAAGTTTGATAGATGCTGATATGAGGTTTCCATAAACTCGGTACGCTGGGATTTTAATATTTTTCGAGTAAAGTTCATTTGACAAACTTCAGGAATACTTATTACGTAACTTCCATTTATTGCTATAGTTTCGTAGTTGGATTTACAGGAATACTGAACGATAATTTGTTTCGGTGTCATTACTAACCATTTGCTTTTGGATATTTTTTCAATTTTTACATTTTCCATTTTGATTGTGTGCTGTTGATAATTGTTATAGTTTTTCGAAAATTGAAGTAAGTTTACTTCACATGGTACTCATTTATTTGATTAATTTTTTCTATGCGCCATAAATAATTATTGGATCTAACTTCTTGACGTTTCCCATTAACCAGATTGTGACGTCGTCCATTTCGCTCGGATGATGATTAATAGGAAAATCATATAGGTGGTAATCATTGTAAGATCTCAAATCAACAATTGGAATTTCTAATATGAAAATTAATTTATTATCATCACAGTAACTTTTGACAGTAACAATTTCTTCATGAAGCACTAAGTTTTCTAAAGTTATTTAGTATGGTAAATTTATACTAAAGTTTTTGATTTTAATTAATTCATTTAATAATTCTCGGCGTTCTAAAATTGAAGAATGGAATGTTTTTAACTTTGCGAAAGTTATGTCTTTCACTAAAATTTCACGAATGTGTCTAAGTGACAATATCTCAGTAATAAATTGGAAAACTCTTGCTTCTACAGTACTGATTTCTTTAATGTAAATTTGAGCTGTTTATGCTTTATCTAAATCTTCTGGAAATAACTACATAATTTGTAGTTTATGGAGTTCCATAAATTATTTGATTATATCTGCTAGAAATTCTATTCCACAGTCTGCGACTATTTGTTCGGGAACACCGTAAAATGAGAAATACTTTATAACAGCATTTGCAGTTTCTAAAGGATTTTTACTATTTATTTGTATAGCTTGAGCTAGTTTGGAAAATGTATCTATGATGGCGAGAAAATGTTGCGAATATACTGTGAAGGAATCTGCATGTAAAATCTGAAACTGTTTGGTTGGTATTTCTGTCAACGATAAAGAAATATGTGGAGAGTTTCTATCGCATTTAGTTTTAGTTTCCATCTCATTAATTTAGAGTTAGGTTCTTTCAATTTCATACGCCAAACTAAGGGGCTATGATCTGTATAAATGTAGAACTTGTGTACAAATATGGTTTGAAGTACTCGGTGGACCAAATTATTGCAAGAAGTTCTTTTTCTATTGTCGACTATTTTGACTTGGCACCATTTAATGTTCGTGAAGCGAAAGCTACGAGCTAATTCACCTTGTGATAATACTGCCCCTAAAGCTACATAAGAATCATCTGTTGTGAGAACAACTGGTTTTTCGTAATCGGGATATTGTAAAATTGGGTCATTCATAAGGATGTTTCGACAGGTTTCGAAAGAATTAATTAATTCGGAATCATGGATTCTTCTTTAAGCATTTGATTAAAAGCTTTGTAAGTCCTTCAAGGTTTTTAATGAGTTTCCTATAACAGCCTACTAAACCTAAAAAGCATTTCATTTCTTTTCATGTCATTTGTATGGGTTGCTCTTTAGTTTCGTTTATTTTGTCAGGGTTATGTTTTACAGCTTCTGTAGTAATAATGTGACCTAAATATGTTACTTCTCTTTCCAAAATTCAGTCTTATCTAACTGTATTTTTAAATTAGCCTGTCTTGGTCTCTCAGAAACATCTTTAGATTTGGATTCCACTAAGAGTATCGTTCATAACTGCCCGAAAGGTTGCTGGAGCATTCTCTAAACCGAAGGGCATACGGCAATATTCGAAATAACCTGATTCTGTGTTAAAAGCTGTTTTTTCTCGGTTTTCGGGTGACATTTCGATCTAGTGATAACCTCATGCGATATCTAGGGTACTATAGTACTGAGAACGTCCTAGTTTATCTAAAATTAAGGATATATCAGCTATGGGGTATTTATCATCTATTGTTTGACCATTTGAGACTCTGAAATCTATACAAATCTATATTTAGAGATTGCACTCTGATCTAGATTCTTGGGCACCACTATAAGTGGACAAGGCCATGGTGACCGTGATGGTATGATAATATTTTGAGCTCAAAGATCATTTACTTGTCTTTTAACTTCCTCTCTTTGCATCTGAGGAAAATGATATAATTTTGTGTTAACATGATTTGGATTGGACCACCTAATTGAATGCTTGACCTGGTTGGTGAAAGTTAATTGTTCACATGGGCAATAGAATATGTCTTTGTATTCGAAGCATAACTGGTCGATTGCCATACGTTCTTCATTGTTAGTATGGTCTAACCTTAAATTTTGCAAATTTTGAAATTGTATATTTTCTAAATTTACGTTATCAAAATTAGGATTTGTGTCTACAGACATTTTGTCATTATCTATATAATTTAGTTCATTTTCAGTAATTAGGTTCTGAAGTAATACGATAGTTAACATTAAATTCTATATTTTTCTCATTACTATTACGAATGGTTGTATAAGTAAAATTATTACTATCTAACTTTACTAAAGATTCTGGAATTTCTACGCCTGAAATAATTGTTTGTTTTACTAAAACAACAAATTGAGTTTTAGATATAACAGGAATTTTAATTATTTTCTCTTATCTAGCTTCTACCTCTATTTTATATGATGAAATGTTTTGAAAAGTTTTAGAGTTTGGATTTAGAAAACTTATTTGTTTGGATAAATGCAAAGGAAATCCGATTTTAGATTCAGCATCACTAGACATGTGTAGCTAAGGAAGTATAATATTTACGTATATATAATAGTAAAGTATTGATAAAGTTACATGACGATTACGCTAATCGCTTGATGTGTCATTTTACCCATTTTGTTGCTCGCACTAATTCATTCGAAAGTTGGAGTGTTTGTTTTATGTGCTCGGATGTGACATTTTTTATTATAACTTTTAACTTACTTATTTAGATTAATTTAACTTGATTTTAATTAGTTTTCTCTTACTAAGTACGATTATTTAATATTTAATTCTTGGTAGGTTCAATTTTTATGGTTAACAATTAAAATCGATGCTTAATTTTTCTAGTTATTTATTAGCCCAATTTAAAATCACCCGCCTTGTCGCCAATTAAGCTCTCACGCCAGTGGACCTTCTGTTTAAATAATTTTATTATTTATTTTTAAATTATTGTAGAAATTATAGATTTTTTGTTCTGTTTTAATAAATTCATATTTTAATTAAAATCTGTACGTATTCTGCAAGGATTTGAATTATATTTCACTGAATAAATTACATTTTGTGATTCAACAATTTATAGCTTTGAATTGCACAATATATTATATTCAATTACTTATTTTTACTAACTATTTAATTCAAAACTTATCCAACTGATTAGCAAGATTAACGTAATGGATTCTACTTTGATTTATAAAGCTTAAGACATATAAGTAACTAATTTTGAATTATCGCCCAATTTAAAGATAGCTGCATAATTCTATTATAATAAACTAAACTGTAGTACTACATGCTAGCTTAATTACTAAAACGAACAAGAAGGCTTTCAGCGGAGGAGCCGCTTTTATATAACATGCCGCATCCCGGTCTAGCGCTGTATCGCATGTTTGGGAACGTAATCTCGCGTACGTTTCTATGAAGTAGGATTGACGGCTTATAATTGTAGAGGTGGTATGTAGAGTCGTGCTTATAACTCTCCAGATCAATACAAACTGTGCGATGCAACACGTGCATTACTTGCAGTAGAAGCATTCGTTTATTGAAGACAATCCCATAGATATATAGAGATAGATATATTTTATTGATAACAAAATATTATGTAGGTTCATGCTTCTGAAACTCTTTCCACTTTTCCTATCATTTTCTAGAGATCATGAGGATAAAATGCGTAATGTTTCACTTTTTCTTATAAAATGATTCATTAACCTACACTATTATAGTATATAAGAACATATGTTGTCGAATCACAATATATCTGAGTGTTTAATATTATAAACAAATTGATAGTAGACGAAAACGGGGCGCACGATACCACCCTCTCAGTGTATAAATCCAGTGAAAAGAGCCGTATACAAATGCAGCGAAGAGCCAAAATAATGCAGCTTCCTGCATTCTCGTCTAGATATTGCATCATAAATTCGTCACTAGATGGTTGTATTCAGAAATAATGCGTGTATAGCGGTGGCACCTGTTTGTATAGATTCGAGCGCTGGTCGTATTAATAAACAATGTAAATAAACATATATTATTTAAAGCTATCATTACTATTGTACGTGAAATATTTTTAAGCTGCAAACATTTGCTGTGCATGCTGGAGACTCCTTTGAAGGCTTGTTTAGCGCCTAGGGAATTAGGGCCTCTCTTGGTAAAATAATGGATAGGTATGTGTTCAACACATTGACACGACATTGAAGATTTAACGTAACCCTACATTTACCCCTCTGCACTCTCACCCACCCCGTATAAGAATGTGACCATCCTCTGTCTGTTAATTCTCCCCCTGTCTGTCTCAAGTCATGTGATATTTATCAGATAAATCTTTATTTGCAATAAAATCTTTATTTCAGTCAAATAAAGATCTATATATATATATATATATATATATATATATATATATATGTATATATATGAAAATAAATAGAAAAAACAAGACGATT
>WYDF02113676.1:0-10323 GCA_009867245.2 Adranes taylori
TATATATAAGTACATATTGTTTTTAAGGGAATTCCCTACAGAGCCTACGTATGTGAGACAAACAGAAGCTGGTATCAAAGCAGCAAAGATAGATTATGAAAAACCTATGATCTTTATTATACACGGTTTCATATCCAGTTGTAAAGGAGATGACTTTATAAAGCTAAAAGATGAGTATCTGGTCGACAACGATTTTAATATTTTTTGCGTAGACTGGAGTCCAGTCGCAACATTACCCATTTTTCCAGTGACCCAGACATTTTCAGCGACTCTAGGCACCACATTCGGAGAGTTTATAAAACTATTGTGCGATCATGGAGCCAACGTCAAGAATATGCATATCATTGGAAACAACATGGGCGCACAAATGGCGGCTGCTGCCGGTCTTAATATTAAAAAACTGCTAGGAAAAAGAGTGGCACGTATTACAGGTAAAAACAAAGTATTAAACATTAAAATTATTAATCTATAATAGTTGGCAATTCAATGTTTCTAAATTTAAAAATAGTTTTAATTAGAACTGATAAATTATAAAAAAATTACATAGTAGAAACGATTGCAATTTAATAGAAATTTGTATTAGCATTTAATAAAAGTAAAAGCGTTAAAACACGTTTCATCCTGCAAACTTCTTATAATATTCTAGTGAACATAGTTTATGCGTTGATGTTAAGCAGAAAGATCAACAGTAGAAAAAGTAAGAAACGACATCATTTAAATAATAAAATGTAACGACTGGCAGAGTTTATGGACAAATTCTATCGGGGCAGGTGGACATATACTTTTATACACCAAATAAAACCTTGGAATGGAACGAGCTCATGGTGAACTATATTTTTGGGTCACACGATGCCACACAGGTCACGGATGTTTTGCTCCCTATTTATCAAAAGTGATGAAAAAAGAAACCGCGCGTTGCGAGCGCTGCGATTAGGAGACAGACGACACACAGCACACTCTGTTTATATATACGACTTGAGCTGGCAAGAGAAGTAGCTACTACAATACTACAATAACTGCAAAAAATAATGCTGGAATCACCAATAAAGTGGCATTGAATATGACGTTGATGATGAAAAGAAAGTATGACTTCGCGGGCCGTCTAAACCCGCAAAGACCTCCGTGGGTGGAAAAGGGGATTAGGACGTATGGCCTAAATGGATCTACCACGTGTAATGTGAAGACTGGTCTGTGGTAGCTTTAGGTGTCAATAGGGTCACTTGTGACAAGCTTGCTCATCCTACACTAAATTTAACACACGTAAGTACAAAAGTCCAAAACAAAACTCAAAAAAATTAACGGAACAGCTCTGTACATAGCCTCACAAAGTTTATAAATGATATAAAACAAGCAATAAACAAATAATCACCAGTCAATTATTTGTCAAATCATCAATTAAATAAATAAATCAGTAATCAAATTAATCGCGAATTGATATTTAATTTAATATAATTTAAGCGACGGAAAGAGTTACGATGTATGACCACATAAGTTTTTTTACATGTAGTCAATGAACTCTGAGTATAGAGAGCCGTCGACTACTATCGCTACCTAAACGCTAGTCACATTGCACACAAAGAGAGGAGTGAAAGATAGGACCGACTGCAGAAAGCCACATAGCGTTCCTATCAACTCAACTTATGAATAGAGGGACAAAAGAGAGATGTTGACTTGCTGCTCTCTCTTTCCTCCCGCTATGGTCCTTTTCTGATGTTTTTGCTTTGGGCAGATGTTTTTTGTGTTTGCATCGAATGTAGAATACATATAATCCAAAAGTGGCACATATTAAGAGAGAGAGAGAGAGAGAGACAGAGACAGAGACAGAGAGAGAGAAAGAGAGATCTTTTAATCTTTTATGGCGCCTTGATCTTCGCGCGCAATTATTCCTATAGAATTTCGCTTTTAGCGATCTACGAATTCGAGTAAACAACTCTTAGTATTTACGAAGTTGCGTTCAGTGTTCCCGCTTAGAGAGAGATTTTACGATCTCCGATTTCGAACAACTTGTATGATGCTATTGAACTTTGCATCACCTCATCTGGTTGATATTTCCATGCCATCGGTTTTTTAGCAAACGACTTTTAATGAGTTTAATGAACTTTGAAGGCGTTGCCGTCGTCTAACCAGATTTTTTTTATTGTTTCAACACTCTCCATGTAAAAACTGCAGCCGCCGTTCACTGGATTGGTGGTTGTCCAGAGTAGAAGGGGGTTGCAGCTCGTTGTTCGATTGCACGCAAAATTTTATTCGAGAGCTCCTTATCGTAGAATCCTAGAATTTTAGAATCTCGTTAGGGATGTTTGTGATATTGTTTTTTAAAATTCTTAACGGACGAAAGGTCCTTTCTTATTCGAGGAAAATTATCTCTTCTTAAAGATTTTAGCAGAAATTTCGACTAGGCCTTGCCTAATTACCGCCGGCAAGATACAGAACTACCGTCGGCAAAGCCGGACACCAAAATCTCTAATTTCATATAAAACGCCATACCCAGTCCAGTTTCAATTTGGGTCTCAATTTGAGGCGCATTTTGTGTCTTGATTCTGTTAGATCATGAGTGGGCATTTTCGCACAGTTCTACCAAGTACTGATACTCTGATAAACCACACACTTATTCTCGTAGAATGAGTGTGTGGTTTATCCACTCATTCTACGAGAATAAGTGGTTTATCCACTCATTCTACTTACTTTGCGTCATTCTTATTTGGACGCAAAGTAAGATTTATTTATGCTTCGAATTTAAAAATTAAATAAATTCACTACATCAATACAAACTTTTCATAACAAGAAAAATCGCGTAAACAAGACGTACACTCGTTTACGTACACTCGTACACAAATTTTTCGGCAGTAATCTTTCGATCCTTCAATATTGAATTCTTTAATTCTATTCTCTCATTCATCTTCATAATCGTCTGTATACGACAGCAATGAGACATCAAGCGAGGAGGACGCCATCAGAAGAAGAAGGAAGACCTACGTAAGGTTTACCTGGCCCATAGAGGAAGTCGTGATAACACACCTGAGAGACCAATGAAGCCATGTTGTCCAAAAACAACGTGATAGTTGGTCGAGAGCGAACCGTCCGTGCCAGAGACATCACCGAATCGTTCGCTGAGTCAAACGCACGATCGCCACTGCCTCCGCCAATACCAGGAGAAGTCCCGCTACCACCGACACCGGGTAAAAAGTGGTTTGTCCAGTCACGCTTAAGAAAACATGAAAAAAATTTGAGCAGTTTTCTTTTTTTCCATGTGTAACATTTTTGGCAGACTTCCTCTTTTGAAGTTTTAATACATAGTCATCTTGTACATTGTTTGTTTAATTGACTAACAAACTTTTGTCACTTGCTATGGCACAACTATTAAAATCTAAATCTAAATTTAAATTTATATTAAAATCTAAATTAGACTTGTATAATAGAAAAATAAATTTTGTTATTCCAAATAGGTCTCGATCCAATGCCTATTTCAATAGATATAGAAAAATTCCTATCTGGTCAACTAAGTTCAGAATGCGCAGATTTTGTTGATGTAATTCATTGCACTGCTGGCACATTCAGTCTGCTGGGAACTCAAGGAGATGTAGATTTTAATCCCAATGGAGGAACATTTCCTCAACCAGGATGTAACTATTATAATGAAGTAAGTAAATTATTTAACCACGTTTACTGCGCATAATCGCGCTTCCAATGTGAATTCTTTTTATGCTACTCAGATTGATCAAATTCAATACTAATTCCTTATATGTTTGTTTTTAAAAAACTTAAGATTTACAAAAAATACGTAAATTCAGTTTGTTGTTTTGCGTTAACAACAATTCTTAATATGACTTACTTTCGACTTAGTTCCTGTTACTCCTGTATGGAGCACATGGCATACACTGGAGCTCTCCATCTGACCCTGTTCACTTTCACTCTTCGCCTGCCTCCTTGGGGATTCCAGTCCAGGGCCTGCTTTGGAATGTGTTGTGGACCTCTTCTCAAAGTGCGGCGATCGCCATTTCCGCTCCTTTATGATAATCTCAACTTTCAGATGTTGGGTGCGCTGCCAGAGTGCTGCATTAGAAATAACATTTGTCCATCGCACTCCTAGTATAGTTCTCAATCATTTATTGATGAATGTTTGGACTCTCCGTGTGATCTCCATTGTCACCTTACAAGTCTCACACCCATAAAAGAAAATAGACTACACGTACGAGTCAAAAGATCTTAAGTGTTGTCTTCAGCAAGAATTCACGGTCGTAGCTACCGTGGAGTACTCCACTCGGTCGCAGCTAGGCGAATTTTTATTCTGTTTTCCTTTTTTTCTGTTTTCAACGTCCTCTGTCGCGCCTCTGCTATTGGAAACGATGCTGCCAAAGTAAACAAGGTTTTCACTTGTTCAATCTCTTCTTCTAAGGCCAGTGCCCTTTTGTTTTTGTTATTCACCCTGAGCTCTTTGGTCTTGGCCATATTGATTCTTAATCCCACTCTCTGAGCCTGTTTCCAGGTCCTTCAGCTTCTCGTTCATATGCTTGAATCCATTAAGTGTGAGTCGGAAGACAGATATCATCCGCGAAATCCAGGTCTTCTCGGCGCTCGGTCAAAGTCTATTGTACTCCCTCCTCTTATACTCGGTTACGTTCCTCATGACCTGTTATGCTCGGTAACGTTCCAGTGTCAGCAGAAATAACAATGGTGATTGCAAATATCCTTGACGCACTCCTGAATCTATGTCAAACGGCTGAAAGACTGCTTGTCGGCAGTCTCTCAGAGGTTCATTTGGCAAGTATATCCTCTGTACATCATCTTCACAACGTTGATGATCTTTTGTGGAACACCATAGTTCTGCATTGTTTTCCAGGTGGCTTCGCGCTGGACAGCATACAGCTGGACGCTGTCAAAAGCCTTTTCGAAGTCGAAAAATGCCAGCTATAGTGGAGACCGGTACTCCATGGATTGCTCGATGATGATCCTCAAAGTGTTAATCTCGTCCGTACATAATCTGCTTTCCTTGAAGCCAACCTATTCCCTCCAGATCGTTCCATCCAATGGCACTCTACTACGGTTGATGAGAATCCTTGAAAATACTTTGCTAGGTATTGACAAGAGTGTGAAGCCACGCCAATTATTGCAATCCGTTAGGTCTTCTTTCTTGGATAGTTTGATAAGGATTCCCTTCTTGCAGTCTTCTGGGATGGTTTATTTGTCACAAATTTCTTGGAACAGTGGCAGAAGCATATTCGCTGTTATCTCATCGTCTGTCTTGAGCACCTCTGTTACCAAATTTTCCACCTCAGTTGCTTTTTCAGATCGAACAGTTCGTCACAGTCTTGATGATTTCACTCCTACTGGGACGGTGAGTGTTGATTTGAAGTTCAAGCATTATATCTTGTTCTAGTTCCTCCTATTGTGCCAGAGTCCAGAAAGTTCTGAGAGTCCAGTTCCCTGAAGTGTTCCCTACAGCACTTCAGCTGTTCTTTATTGTTGGCCAACTGCTCACCAACATTCGACTTCACTGGCTTGCTTTCGTTAAAGCATTTCCGGGACAGCTTTTTGGGAATGCCATACGACTCATTCGAGTCTCCCCTTTCTGCTGCCCATTCTGCAAGCTGGTTCACCTGTTTCCTTCTATCGTCCCATGCAGATCTTTTTACTTGCCGATGAAATTCACGATACCATTCCCTGAGGCGTTGTTTCACCGCATGTGTGGTCAGATATCCATGGCTTCCTTCTATTATCCTGCATGTCCAACACTTTTTCAGTCGCATTCAGGAATGTTTCCTTGATTTTCTTCCACCCTGTATCTACTTGTGTTATGGCATCTTCTTCCCTTTCATCCAGTACCTCCAACTGACGATTCTGGCTCTTCAAATCCAGCACGAACTCATGCCTAGTGTCCGTGTTCTGCAGTTTCCTTCTATTGAATCTTCTCCGGTTGCATTTTCCATTATGATGACCTTCAGCGGCAATCTTCACACGTCTGGCCCTTGTGACACAATGATGGATTTTGTTGTGAATAAATAGTGTATTATACATTTGCATTAAGATATTTAGTGACTAGTTTGTAGATATATTAATAAGTATTTTAAATATATTTATTATTTTGACATTTTGATATGTATCTATTCCTATCTATGTGTTCTTCTATCGCGAGAACATCTACTTTTTTAAACATTTCTCAGATGCATAAGTAGGATACGAAGGGGCTGTAGCAATATTCAAAGCTCCCCCCCGCCACCATCACCCCCCATTTCCATTTTTTTCAATTATAAATAACAATGGTAAAACTGAATTATTCCATCAAAATGAGTCGATTTTGAATCTGTTCATAGGTAGGTTTTATTTACCAATTACTCAGAAACTCAATGAATTATTGTTAACTTTTCTTTATCAATAAAAATAGCTCTCCTTCTGGATCTGACGCCTTTGTATGGGATACAACTTGACCGCTCCAACCCATGAATTATCACTTCTAAGAAATAAAATAACCGTTTATCGAAAAAAATCATTTGCCCTTCTTTTTCTTCAATTATGTTATATTGTTGGGTATTGAAAATATTTTAAGTTAGAAGGTATGATTTTAACCAATTACTATAATTTGTGTGAGTCTGTTATAAAGACTTGCAGTATAATCAACGTAAGAATATACTTTCTTATTTTGATTTAACTGCATCGTTTTATATTTGTTGCCACAATGATTGTTGGGTATCAGTTCCTGAGTATGCATTAGTATCTTCATGTATCCCCACATATAAAAATCTAGGAGTTTAATATCTGGACTCCGAGTAGGCCACGAAAATCTACTTCCCCTCCCTATAGACCAAATGGCATTCTGCAATATTCAGAATTACTAGATTCAGTGCTAAAGGCTGTTTTTCCATACCTTTAGAAAACATTTCTATTTGGTAATAACCTGAGCCAAGATGAAGTGTGGTAGAGTATTTAGAATGGCCTAATTTATCCAGAAATGAGCTCACGTTAGGAATCGGATACTTATCTTCAATGGTTTGATTGTTTAGAAAAAATGGAAATCAATACAAAAGCGAAATTTTGGAACGCCGCTCAGATCCAATTTCTTGGGTATTACTATGACTATGCATGACTATGGTGAACATGACGGACGTATAATATTTTGATTTAAAAGATAATTTACTTGCCTTTTCACTTCTTCCTTTTGCGTTTGAGGTGAATCGCACAAGTTTGGGTTTGAATTAGATAACATGAATGAGTATTCAGGCGAAATTTGGGAATCCCGCTCTGATTCAATTTCTTGGGAATCAGTATGACTAGGCACGATCATGGTGAACATAATGGACGGATAATATTTTGATTTGGTCTTTTCACTTCTTTCTATTTAGTTTGAGGAAACCTATACGACTTTTAATAGACAGGGTTTGGATTAGATAACCAGATTGAATGTTTGGCTGTTAAAAACTGATTGAATGTTTATTAGTAAAGGTTAGAGGAACCTGCGCAAAAGAATCTGTCTTTATATTCTAAACCAAGGTTTTCTATTTCTGTACGTTCTTCGGTGTCTTAAGTTCTGAAAGTTTTGAACTTGCTTAGTTTCTATAAGTATAGTATCAGAATCGTTACATGTATGAATGGACATCTCGTGTAATATTTGCTTCCTTAGTAGTAATTGGTTCTAAAGTTATTGGATAATTTACAATGAAAGTCTATACCTTCACTGTCTCCTTCACTGTTTTGCAAATAGTAGTATAGGCAAAATTATCATTAGTTACTTTTACTGAGGATGCAGGAATTTCTACGCCGGAAATAACTGTTTGTTTTACCAAAATACCAATTTCAGTTTCACAAAAAAAAAGGAATTTTAATTAACATTTCGGTCCTAGCTTCAACTTTTATTTTATAAACAGAAATATTATGATTTTTTTTAATTTGGTTTAGACAAATTTGTTTCTTTTAGTAAATGTAAAGGAATTTTAAAATTAATAATTTATTTTTAAAATCTACTTATGCACCTAATTGATTTAATAAATCAGAACCAATAAGTCTTTGATAGATCGTCATTTAAATTAAATACATAGAATTTATATTTTGTTTGTCATCTGAGATAAGTCATTATTTAAAAACATTCGTACCACAAATAAAATTCGGTGGGGTGTCCTCTTGAATAAAACATATACCGCTTCTTTGTTTTATAAGTTCCTTCCAACTCATCAAAAAGGCACAACTCATTAGAAAGGAAAGATTATTTTTTTTCCATGAACTCTAAATGCTGGCTTCTGCCCCCCCCCCCCACACTTTACAGTATAAAACGGACTGGCAATAAATGTACATACAAGAACCTAAAATTACTTTAATTTTTTTGTGTGAAGCGCTGACTTAATGTTGATAAACAAAAACACTAATATGACAAGCTCTAAAGGATGCAAACAAAGATAAGTAAAAAATACTTGAAACTAGCCGCATGACTGCTTCACTAGCTAATTCCCAGGAAATACACTTAGTCAGGAACCGCCACCACGTATCTGCAGCCACAGCTATATCCCAGATAGACGTTTAGCTTGTTCCGTATTTCAGCCTGACAAGCGGCCAAGTTCTACGTGGCGAAGGAATATTCAAATTCACAAGAAAAAAGATCGTTCAAAAGCTCAAAAGATTACCCATCAGACAAGAGTTGAATGGCCATACGATCGCTGAACTAGACTCTGGTAATCACATCAAACCGCCTTATTTAAAACACACAAAATGGCAAATTGAAACCTGACGTCATTTAAGCAACAAGCCTAACTTACCGAATCAACGGAATCGTTGTGCAAGCTCCCAACATGAACTTATTTTTAATCCCACATTTCTCACAACTGATTTTCAAAATGAATTTATCTTTAGTAAGACATTAGGACAATTTAAAATTTACTAATTACTTAATTAGCCATAATTAGGTTTAAAAATTCTTTAAACATTAACTAAAAAGAACCAATCTCAGCCCAGAATTTGGTATATAACTTCGGTGTGCCCCTCCATTACAGATTCATACGCCAACAAAATAATAACATAAGCGAATTCCTACGCCAGCATGACCAATCAGTATGACACATACTTAATACTATTGTAACCTCCAACAGAGGTACGTGTCTTTCCTCATGACACTATCAACTTACAGATCTTATATGCGCTAGAAATCGACAAATAAATTAACAATTCCGAAAGTGGATATAACAATCGCTGTTAAAAACTCATCATACCTGACGAAACATTACTACACCTAATTTTAATCCACTATTTCAAAGTCTAAAGCAGGTACACGTGACATGCGCACTAGTACTCGCTCCAACAATAATTCCATACAGAATCAGACACCTGATTAATGTTCCTAGTATAGATTTCTGTTCATACCGTATTCATTCACAACCATCAGCTGGTGATAAACAATATTGCTGCAACGAATACCAAAGACAGTAGATTATAGTAGATTAAACTAAATGGCACAATTAATTAATGGTCCCTAACACACGTAACATCATAAGATCCTGACTCTACGTTATTTCAGATAACAAGGTAAATAACCTAACAAAAAAATATTTTATTACTCGTCAGGTCCGTAATATTCCTAATTGTAGATATTACAAAGGCGTTCATCTCATCGTGCCTAGGTCCTATTACTGAAAATTTACCATTACTTTATCACACTAGAAATTTAAATGAGTTAAGCTGAAATATATTTTTTAATGACAAATAACAACAAGTACCCTACACATTATTCGTATGTGAAAATTCGTTGCAGAAGCTAATATAATAAATCCTTCTAACTTTTAATTAAAAGTAATATGTAATATATATATTTGATCCCAAAAAACTTACTCATTGGGCGTATTAGAATTGAATGTCAACACAAATATGAGATTCCATCAAGCAATTAATTGAGCAATTATATTTATTTCCACCTACCTTTATTTATACTATCCATATTGACCATACGCACATTTCTGGCATTTTAAGGAGAAATAATACTTTTTCTACCATCGTCTTTCCATGGATATTTTTCTTCTTCTTAATGATTATTTAAAGTCGGCCTATTTTCACCTTTCATGTCTATCACCGACCTAATCTACAACACCTACTAGTACACCTACTCTATTATTTCTCAACATTCATAATATAACTAAAGTATGGCTTGTTCGGATAGGATTAAAGCGAATAGGATTAACTTGGGCCGCATTTGGAAACTTAAGGCACATATTAAAGTCAGATTTACCAATTTGTTTGAAGAGGAAGGTTTTCAACCAATGTGTTCTGCCTCTCCTAACTTATGGAGCTGAGACTTTGACATTAACAAAAAAGGCTGTACAGAAAATCAAAGTGGCACAGCGTGCAATG
>WYDF02113687.1:0-10323 GCA_009867245.2 Adranes taylori
TATACATCTAAAGTTCTGAACACAAAAAATAATATTTTAAGAATTAGCTCTGGAATGGATTCTAAGAAAATAGAGCTACAAACACCTCAACATCCCCATGGGTGTAACACAACATCCCCTTAGAAATATCAACTAGTTTAAGAATATTTAGGTTCGTCCAAAACTAAAAAAGGTGTTAGTAAAATTTTATTGAGCAAAATTGGCTCAGTGTTTTCAATTATTCATATTGGCAAAATTCAGATCCCTTAGTCTTCGATATGTTCCCACGCCTCATTTTTTCAGTGCAATTTTTTCAAGGTTACTTTGATTTGACCTTGAAAACCTTAACATTTGTAAATCAGACGGAATTTTTTTATTTAATTAGAAATGAATATCCACGGAAAAACTAATACAATATTTGAATTCAGGGCTTCAAATTCCCCAAAATACCCCGGAACCAAAACGATTGTTGGCCTGCATAATGAATTCCGAGTACATAATGAAAGTCATAATGGTACTCAAATTTGGTTTCGTACTCTTATATTGTACCCGCCGATAAATTACTTTATCGAACCAATCGAACTATTAGTTAAAATAGGGTAACCATTTTTATCATAGGATAAACCGATACCGAGGAGGTCTGCGTTGCACGAGTGAGCAAGGCGCATAGGTTGATATGGGACACCTATCTCTTGTAGATATTCGGGACATTTATTTATACAGGACATCGGATTTTAATTCTGGACTATCCCAGATTTTCCGGGACGAATGGTAACCCTAGTTTCAAATTTTCAGTACATAAAATAAAATATTCACATAATTATAATATTATAAAGGCTTTACTGCCAATTATGATAAGCAATCTTGAATTTTATAATGTGATCGATAGACTGACTAACTTTGCTATATAGTTTTGAAAATAAGCATGCATATTAATATTCACAATGAATTCAAGGACGTAGACTTTTATTCAAACTATTTGTGAGATTCCATTGATAGAAACAGACAAAATTTGAATATATAAACTTCATTTGTATTCATTTAATTTTTTTTAGGTAAGTATATTTAGAATGTTTATCATTGGCCTTGCAACCTTTAAGAAGAGTTCAGCATAATTCCGAAAATGTAATATATATATATATATATAAACTTACATCAAACGAGAATTAATTAATAGGAATTTAGCAACACAATTTGTTTTGACAAATTCTTAAAAATGATCAGATATTTTCAAAATCATGCCTCGGGCACCAATCGCAAAGGGGCGCCAAACCCCCCCCCCCCCCCCCCAAGGACAAACAACATTTCCCAAATAATTACATTTTTCCTTTTTGAGAGGTGCGAAAAAAGGTGCGATGCAGATATTCCTGAAGATCTGATAGTGGCAGGGAACTTCAACACAAAGTCTCCATCCTGTGGATCCAACACTCGTGATAGACGCAGCCATAGTAGTAAGGGGTAGGTTGTATTAGACAGACGCAGACAGTCAGACTTCGATGACTCAGCACACCCGGCCAAACACACGCGCAGTGAACGGGTTGGCTGGGTGGGGCGAGGACACGAGGTTAAGGGGAAGGTAGGTAGAGGGAAGGCGGAAAATTTAAGGGAGGAAAGTAGAATTAATAGGGGTGAATGGGGATGATAGGGGTGAAAAAGATGAACAGGGGTGAGTGGGGATAATAGGGCTGAGTTGGGATAATAGAGATAAGTGGGGATAATAGGAGTAATCGTAATAAGTTGGGATAAACAGGGATGAAGGGGAGAAATATTGATTATATCATCTAGAATATCATGATTTTGCCAGTATTGCCAGAGTAGTTGCAGTTACCGGATTCTACCCACCGAAAAGAGAGGCAAGAGCGATCGCGTGCCATGCCAAACCGGACAGCGTACCTGTCCGCGCCGTAGGGAAATACGGGGAAAATGTGAGTCAATAGGGGCCGTAATCCACGACAAAGCGGACAGCAAAGCTGTCCGCGCCGCAGACAAATATGGGGACTGGAGCATTCATGGGTAGGCGGGAGATTCATGAGTTAGACTAATGTTGTTTAGTTTACCCTAAACACTATTGTGCAAATTCAATTTAATAGGCGACTTAAAAGGTGATTTGATTAATGAAAAGACTATATACATGTATCCATGTACTGAATTAGAACTGGAAGATATAATAGCAGGAGGAATAATGCTGCGCCGGGGCCGGATGGTATCAAGGGAATTTACCTAAAGGCTATCAAGTATAAGACCATTAAACCATTCTATAAGATAATAAATGAGGTGCTAGTACCAGGAATATTTCCCAAATGCCTAAAATACTCAGCAATAACTCCCCTATATAAAAATGGAGAACATTCAAATGTTTGCGCCGTAGGTAAATACGGCAGCTGTCCGCGCCATAGGTAAATAGGGGGAACATGTGAGTCAAGGGCGGCCATGGGATGCGGCAAAGCTGACAGCTTTGCTGTCCGCGTCGTAGGCAAATATAGGGAGCCGGAGATTCATGGGTAGGAGGGAGATTCATGGGTTAGACTAATGTGTCTAGTTTACCCTAAACACTATTGTACCAATTGAATTTAGTAGTAGACAATTTAAAAGGTGACAGTCAAAAACTAAAAGGTTCTACTTTTGTTTTATGCAAAATGTAACAAAACGTAGGACTTCCAATATATGAAAATGGGGAAATGGGTTTTTTGTCGTTCAAAGTAAATAAAAGCCCCTTTGTTTTGTTTTACGGTCAAATATAATTTCAGTGAATGAAGAGAAGATATATATTAAAGGTATATAGGTCATAGATGCTTTCTTAATATTTAATTTTGCGTAAATAAACAACTCTAATTATATACATAAGAAATATAATATCTTTTGGCGCATATTTCTTTATCTAAACGTTTCGGAACAACTAATAGTCCATCTTCAATTCCATTTTAATGATAGGAACTTATAATGAGAAATACAGTGATCCAGTGAGAGAAATAGATTCAATTAATATTAAATAGCTCACATAGGAATTCAAATAGATTCAAAATCACAGATAGATATGATGCAGTTGATAGGAAATCAGGAACATTTTCGATGAAAATTAATTTGAGACTGTCTTGAAGATAAATATAACTGTAAAATACGGTGATATCAAACACATCTTATGTAAAGTACCAGGACTGGAGCAGGTAAGGACCAGGACAGGATCAGATAAGGACTAGCTCAGGATCAGGCCAGGACTAGGGCAGGACCAGCTAATGAGTAGATAAGGATTAGGTAAGAATAATCTAAAGACCAAAGACCAAGAGATAATCTAAGGTAGCAACTGATAAGAATCGGCTTCAGGTGAAATGAGAACAAGTAACAGTTGATAGGAAACAGTGGTGTGCGTGTGGGCTGTGTGAGGGTGTGTGTGTGGATGTGTGACAATGTGTGTATATGTGAGGGTGTGTATGTGTGCGTGTGTGATGTGTATGTGTGTGCTAGTGCGTGTGTGCGCATGTGTGTGGTGTGTGTGCATGTGTGTGTTTGTGTGGTGTGTTTTGTGTGTATGCGAGAGAGATAGACAATGTATATTAGTGTTGTGTAACGAGATCCCATATACAATACGGGGTTATATAGAAAGGAAATAGATAGCTCTAAGTGTTATGGCGTACATTATTATAGTATTCAAGTACTTTAGTATAATAATAACATGTGAATTTCAAACCCAACCCTGCATAATCTCATGCAAGAGCATATTTTATGTTTCAAAGAAACATGATAAAATATAAAAAGCATTATAGTAGTGAAAAATAAAAAAAAAACTATGATCCTGCTTTGATAAGAACAATTCTGTAACAAAGTGGAGTATATAAGCTATCTTGCGGTACATATATAGGAATGACTTCCAGATCGTTCCATATCAGGTTCAAAGATTGCATTCGATTAAACAAAAATGTTGTATCTCATTTTGCAGAGCACATTTTATCTTCAGTTCTTAAATCTAACTTAATGTGGGATTCCAGTATTTTAAATACTTGCCACAAGACTCATCAACTTAAACTTAAACTATTAGATTTTAACATTATGTAATAAAGAAGTAATATCAATCAATGTGACAAAATGAACACAATCTATTTGATAGAAGTCACCAATTTCATTTTTACTCACTTAGAATATTGTAATTAGTTTAAATAATAAGTGAATGTTAATTTTCACTCCTAAAATGGTTTTTTGAAATGGATTTGATTTGGCTAAATTACAATAAAGATTATGTATTAGTTTTAAATTCACTTCACATGTTAATAGGGTATGTTACAAATTAGTTATTAGACTTTTCTTATTTGTATTAGCTTTTAAATACATTCGTGCTTGAATAAGGAGATTCTAGGAATCTCGAAAATCCGGATAGCACATTTATTGTGTCAAATACAAAATACAGAAATAATTTGTGGAGAATGGAACGCTTTGTTTCATTTAACAATTTGGAATTTATGTTTAGTTCAATTATTACTTTCGGTTTGCATTTTCAATATATTTTTCTTATTATGGTTGTTTTCAAAAAACTTTAATAATGTCAATTTCTAATTTTTAAAGTCTAATGATGAAATAGTTGTAGTATCGAAACAAGTCACTTGTTATTCTGTTTGGAATAAAATAAACAATATTTAGGTGTAGAAGCACCATTGTTTTCCTTAATAAAAAAAATAAAAATAATATAAATTTAATTGTCGTTGCATACCTCTAGTTCCTCTGGTGTGCACATGATCATAAAATACACATGGAAAAATTCATAATACAGTAAACACATTCGCGCACAAGACAGATCACCGCATATTATTTATTTATAGTTCTTACTATTATTATTATCCTTATAATCATTATTATTATTATTACACTTGTTATATAGTTTTCGTTGCACCTGCAACTTTTGATTAGTTTTTTACAAACTACAATACAAGAATTATAAAGCGTACAAGTTACTTTATCTAATTAATAATAAATACGTGCGCGCTCCTATAAGGCTGATGATAAATAATTATATACTATTCGGATTATTAAAATCAATTTTTCATTCAAAATTCATTTAACAGAAGGAAATCAGAAAGCACTTTATCACTATCAATAGCTTTATCGTTAAATAAATGTTAAATGATATGGTTAAATAAATAACATTAATTTTAAATTACATCTTTCAGTGGTTCCCAAACTTTTTGGTATCAAATAATTCTGATTTAACGAGTAATAGTAACCTTTTATTTTAAAATAATGTAATTAATTATTACCAAATATCAAAGTTACAAGGTTATTTACATTGTATTATTATAAACATTGCAACGTCAACATTTTTTCATTTCAAATGAAGAATCATTTCGATTGTGTAATTTTATGTTATCAGTCAGTAGTCTTACATTAATTTACTGCAAAAGTATTACATTAATTTACATAGTCTTCTTCTTCGTCCAACGTCGTGACTGACGTGTGGTGACTACGGTGGATGTTGACCGTAGTCACAAGTCCAAGTCTGTCGATCGTTCGCTTGGTGCGCTGCTTTAGTGAAACTTGTATCTCTTAGTTTCAAAATAATATCGGTCCACCTAGTGGGGGATCGGCCCCGTTTCTCATTCCCTTTCGTTTTTTCCATGCTGTCATGTGAAGAGATGTGCCCGAAAAATTTCAAAATTAGTCATATTACGCTGTCTTTGACAAACGCCTTTCCTAATGCAAAATTTTTCGGATAATATGTTATCGAGTTTAATGGTCACCTGCGAAGTCTCATATATTCTGTTAAAGTGGTCACCTGTGAAGACTAAATTCTATAGCCTGTGGTTAAAGTGGTTTATAGCCTGAGCTAAAGAACGTTATCAAACGCTTTCTCGTAATCTAAAAAACAGATACATCGGTACCGAGTATTCTCGGGCCTTTTCGCATTTAAAATTTGTTTTCGAGTACCTCGTCCTTTCACAAATCCGGCTTGTTTTATTTGATGTAGCAGGAAGGCTTGTAGTCTCGCATGAAGAATGTATAACATAATCTTGCTGGAATGTGATATCAGGGCTTTTAGACGATAGTTTTTGACCCTTTCTTATGTAGGGGAAGCAATACTGAAGTTGACTAGTCTTCTGGCCATAAGTCTGGTTTCCACATCTTGTGCAAAGATTTTTTGCCCCCTTTCGTCAAGAGCTTGCAAGACATCTGCTGATATTCTGTCGATTCCTATTGCTTTACCTTCTCTTAATTTGTCAATTGTGACTTTCATCTTATATAACAATATATCTGGTTCCACCTCATAATTCCCCAGGCCGCCACAAATAGCATTCGGGTCAGCATACAGATTGCCACAGTCATCTTTCCATACCAATGCAATATGATCTAGTTCTGTATTGAAACAATCATGCCTTGAACAGGTCTTTGGAGTTATCAGAGAAATTCTGAATTTCTATACAAACATTCAACAGATATTTACTTTTGTTTCTGTGCGTAATAGGTTGTATCTCCCGATTTAACGATTGGTATAGTTCCAGATCTATACTGTTGTCAAGGCCCCGGATTTGATGTTCCTTCGTTCTCAAATGAGATCTATTGTTTCCGTTGATAACCAGAGCTGCGTAATAGTATTTTGGTCTTCTTGAGGTGTTTCTTCTAATGTTGTGACTAGAGACTTTTTCACAACCTGCCATATAGCTTCAGTATTTTTGTTTGAAGTTCTTCGAGCTGAGGTTCGATTTTGCAACTGACATTATTGTTAAAAACTGTAAGCTGGTTATGGCCTGGATAGACTTTTTATTTGCTTACAGAGTTTAAGTTTTCCTGTAAACTCACACATCAGCAGTTGATGATCGCTTCCACAATCTGCAGACGGTAAAGTTTTGCTCGTTTTTACAGAGGATTTCCATCTTTACTTAATCTATATGTATTCGATTTGATTCCTCATTGCATCAGGAGATCTCCAGTTGTACAATCTACGTTTGTGATTCTCTTTCATCGAGCTGGTAATTGCGAACGTATTTTCGATGCAGAATTGGATGAGGCTTTCTCCTCAGTCGTTCCGTTATCCTGTCCCAAACTTCCCCACAATTGGCGAATATGAATTTATACAGTACACAGTAGATAAATTGAATATCCCTTGTACTTTGTAACTTAGTGTAATACTTTTGCAGTTTCACCTGACGATGGTCAGAAGCTGAAACCAGTAGTGAATAAATAAATGCAATACCAAGTACGTTTATTACAATACCGAACTTGTATTTTTTCTTTTTCATAAGTCGATAAATTAAATATCCCTTGTACTTTGTAACTTAGTGTAATACTTTTGCAGTTTCACCTGACGATGGTCAGAAGCTGAAACCAGTAGTGAATAAATAAATGCAATACCAAGTACGTTTATTACAACACCGAAGTTGTATTTTTTCTTCTTCATAAGTCGATAAATTAAATATCTCTTGTACTCTGTAAATTAATGTAATACTTTTGCAGTTTCACCTGATGATGGCCAGAAGTAAATAAATAAATGTAAAGACAAGGAAGTACTTTCATTACAACACTAATCTACTAAATGAATTTATTGCGAGTGGTTTCAGGTTGGTTTCAGGTGGCGAGTAGGTTGATCTTTTTAAACCAAAATGTCATAGAAATTTTTTTTTCAAGCTCTAGTTTCCTAAAAATTAAGTAAGTCTTTTTGATTAAAATGTTTTGCGTTTCATTTTTGAGCCAGGTTGAAATCAACAAAAACTATAACAAACTATTTTCAATCATACAGGGTTGTATTTGAAACGTAATTTTGAGACGGTTTAATGAAAAAAAATCCAGGCCCGTATTTACAAAAATAATGTTGATGGTATTTACAGAGTTACGAAACGTTGTATTAGAAAATGTTTATGGTAAACTTAAGTATGTTACTTATGTAACAAAAAAAAAACTTAATGCTTTTAATATTCTCAAAAATAACCATGTAAATTCAAAAATAGAGTAAATTTTAGAAATTGTTTATTTGTTTATTTTTGTTTATTTTTTGATTATGTAGAAAGATAACATGGACGTAGCTATAAAATATCAATGGGTTAGTTAGGTAAACAAGAATTAAAAGTTTTTAAGACTTCAAATTTACACCGCCTTTGAAATATTTAGGAAAAAACAAAATTTTGTAATTTTTCAAAAATTTACCATAGCATTCTTATTTCCTATAGTATTAAAAAACTTTTTATTGTATAAGTAACATACTTAAGTTTACCGATATGTATGTAATAGAATGTTTCGTAAATGTGTAGACACCATCAACAATATGTATTTAAATACGGACCTGGATTTATATTTCATAGAATCGTTTCAAAATTATGTTCTAAATACAACACTGTATGATTACAAATCATTTAACAGTTTTTGTTGATTTCAACGTATGGTTCTTATTTTTAGAGCCGGACCTGCCTCTATTAGTTCCAGAATAAAATAAAAATTATCTACCTAATTCTTGTTAAAAAATTTCAAGTTAATTCAAACATATTTAAGTTGGTACATTTTGAACCAAAATGTCAGAGAAAGTCGCAGAATTTTTTATAAAGCACTAGTTTCCTAAAAATTTTGATTAAAAGCTTTTGAATTTTTTATTCTGATAAACTAAATATATCGCAACTGGACCTAACCGTCGAGGCAGATCCGGCCCTAAAAATAAGAACTATGTTGAAATCAAAAACTGTTACAAACTCTTTTTAATTATACAGGGTTGTATTTAGAACATAATTTTGAAACAATTCGATCAAATAAAAATCCAGGTTCGAGTTAAAAAAATATGAAACATTGTTATTATGAAACATTGTTATTACATGACGGTAAACATAAGTATGTTACTTATGCCACAAAAAATTACTTTAAAGCTTATCAATATGCAAGAGTAATTTTTTTAAAATTACAAAATTTAGCTTTTTGCAAATATTTGAAATACGACTCTGAAAATTTAAATGTTGAAATTTGTTATTTGTTTGGTTTTCAACTATTTTAATATTTCCCTGTTTAAACCTTTCTGCATCTCTTCTATTCTAGGAGAACCATATCAATTAAAACAGTGATTCTCAAAGTGTGGGTCGCTACCCCCAGTGGGGGAGGGGTTCAAAATTTATTTCAAGGGTGCAGAAAAATTGATGGCAGATCATTTTTTCATTTATTTTATAAATTTACTATGGATTCTATTTAAAAATATTAGAAATAAAATTATTACATAATTATTTTATTATAATTAAAAATGATTTAAATAAATAAAAAGTAAATATTCATAATCCTCCTATCACTTACATTTGTTTATTGTTGACTTTCTAGTAATTCGAGTAGTGACCTTTATAAATATTTTAATACGAGCCTATATATAACATTAAAAAATGAGTGCTGTATTGGGAATTCCCTAAGCTTTCACTCCACGCATAAAAGAAGATTGAACAATGTTGTCATTTGTAACAACAACCAAAAAGGTTCTGAAACACTGAATTAGAAAGCACACCCTGTATATAAAAATAGAGAAAAGATGTTGACTAAAAAATTATAATTCTACTTTTGAATCATACAGAAAAAAGGTTGAAAATCACTGTGTCTATAACTTTTTATAATGCTTTCTGTTATTTTATTCAGTTGCTACGTACAAAAGGTTGAGAACTGCTGATTTAATTTATTATGCACGCATTTCTTTATATTATATTAAAAAAAAAATAACAAAAAAAAAACGTGAAGTTTAAATAATGATAATAAATACATTTTTCTTAAACAATTTCACTTTTACTTAAACTTGAGACGCGAGAATAATATTATTACTACATAAACAATGTGAGCGAGTTAATATGATGCGCGTCTGCTTCTTGCTGCTTGTGTTTATTATTAAACCATACATTTCACGTATAAAGGAATAAACGAAACGAACGAAACGCTTTAAAAACGTGCTCCGTACAAGTAAACCGCGTAAGAACATAAATATGACTACTACTGACTCTGAGGGAAGGAGTGGGGTAAAAACATGTTAAAGAAGAACAGCAAAAAATAAATTATTTTTAGAATTATTTTTAGAATTGTAAAGATTGAGAATTTATCGCAAAGTGATAAGATTTAGTTCTAAAAACAAGTTGATTACAGTGTATCACCATACCGCACAGGCGGCCAAACAGAACGTCAGCAGAAATATTGAAAAACTGATTTTGATCTATTTACAAATTTGGGTCATTATACCTTATTCGTAACCTAGTAATCTAAAGGCTCATTTATATGACGATAGTTCATATGACAGTAACTGTCATGACAGTAACGATCACATATGCAGGGTTTGTCCTGAATGAAGATAAGATAAGATAATTTATTTGTAATGTACACTACACGTCAATTTGTATTCTATTAACAATGTGAAAATTATTA
>WYDF02113698.1:0-10322 GCA_009867245.2 Adranes taylori
TTTTTTTGGTATTGTGCAAAGACTTTTTACTTTTTTTTCTGGATCTACCAGTCGTTGGGATATATTAATGAAAACTTAAAAAATTTCTCTTAAATGACATTTCTAAACTAGATGGTCTTCCAAGGCGCAAGCTATAAAATCATTATTTTTACAAATAACTGCAGTTTATGATATTTTATTAAATATGGAGGATACGTAGGCTACGACCCTTTCAACATTAGGAATTCCGCTGGATCTGACCGCCGGAGCGCCCAAGTATTATTGTAATAATTGAAAGTCATAA
Organism: Adranes taylori; assembly: GCA_009867245.2. Taxonomy (NCBI): domain Eukaryota; kingdom Metazoa; phylum Arthropoda; class Insecta; order Coleoptera; family Staphylinidae; genus Adranes; species Adranes taylori. The sequence goes on from WYDF02113698.1 coordinate 284, forward strand.
AATGGAAATATTTTATTTCATACATCTGAATTTGATCAAAAAATAAATTATGCTACATATAATTGTAAACGACCTTGGATACAATTCCTATGCACTTTATTTCTATGTATCACGTGTAATAAAACATCGAAAATACATAAACTTACAGAAGTTTCATGTTTTGTAGTATTTAATAATCTCTCGCATTTCTATGTACATATAATATTTATTTATAATCGATGTTTAGTTTATTATAAAACTAATCGAAATCGAACATATGCCAGTTGTTTGACTATGTACATCACAGTTTTATACATTATAAAAAGAATCTATGTATTTCTATATGTATCTAAGCTGTTTTCAGTAAGATTGCTGTTCCACAGTATTAATCCTTATGTCGACACCCAACTTATACCTTGTTGTTACACACCCCGGGTGACCGCCACCAGTTTTTCTTGATTCCTGTATTTTGTACATGAACGGGATCCTTTGGAAACAATTTTCTTTATTAAATAAACTTCAGTACAAACTATCTAAGCCATTTCCAAATCCCCTAAGCGGATTCCATGAAAAGAGAGAAGCTTCCATGAAAAGAGAGAAGCACCCTCTCCGAGTGCTGTACAGATAGTACGCGCTCAATTTTGTTCTTCGGCTATTGGTGATGATAGTAGCGTGTAGTGATGGATCCCTCATTCATGAGGTACCTCAATTGAGGCCTAACTGACATGAAACGAGGAAATTATTCTTTTTCAAATACAAAACGAATCATTATTTATGAGGAGTTCCTCCTCTTTTTTTCAAAAGAGGAGTTCCTCTATTTCTTTTCAAACGAGGCGTTCCTCTTTTTCTTTACAAAAGAGGAGCTTCTCCTTTTCTCACCGACGAGTTTCTTTTCTTCTTGACAGAAGACGAGTTCCTTTTTTTTTCAAAAGAGGAGTTCCTCTTTCTTTCAAAAAAGAATAGTAAACTCGTTGAGGATAATATTTGTATAATATTTGTATACAGTCGTAGCGTCGTCCATAAGAAGAAGAGGTCTTACTTTGTATAATGTATCGGCTTTGGATGTCATGAAAGACAGCCTTCTGCGGAAGAAATTGTAATGGCTTCCTCATTTATAAGCTATTTCATTTGAGGCCTCATCCTCATGAAATAAAACAGTTACTCTTTTTCAAATATGAGGAGATTTATTATTAAATTGTTAGAATTTAGATAATTTTATGAATATTTCTGTCGTCATATATGCAGGTCTTAACTACCTTCAGTAATTATTTCCCATTATTTTTCATGCTCCTATACGAGTTGTTAGGTTTACATTGCGAGTCAAAGTGGCGCCCAAATCAGAACAGGACGTTAACGAAGCATTTTAAAGAACTACGACCCGATTTTTAAAGAACTACGATCAACACCTGTACCACATAGGATCATTCCAGCGTGATTCTCTGTAGTAGCAAAGGTGATAACATATTTCTGATAAATAATATCAAGACATATAAACTAGATAAAACAATGCACGCATTGTCACCATTCCATTTGCCACTAAGAGCAGAAATAAAAAGCTACACATAAAAACCGAAAGAGCTATAAAGGTTTGGATTCCAAAGCACATCCGGATAATTGGTTCCAATTTCTTCTACGGTTGAGGTGTCAGCTCGAGTATAGATGGGCACCACAGATCGTACCTAATCTCGGAAAAAATAGGGTAGTGAGAGACACAAAAAAAATAACTACAGTTAACAATAACAAGACCACCACTTCATTAAAATTTAAAAAATAACAATTTACTATGAATTTAAGATGAAGTCTAAATAATAGTACGCAGCAATATTTGAATAATATTATAAATTACGACAATTTATAATAAAATGTTTAATTGAAAATATGTACCTGAACAGTAAGTAAATTAACGGTATATGACCATTGCTGTACGGCGGTACAATTTAAATCAGATAATATCCGATAGGGGTATAATGCAATTAGCAATACAGTAGAGTCACAATTATCCGAGTCCCGGTCAACCGAGTCTCTGGGTTAACCGAGCTAGATATCGGACAATAAAAAAATAAAAACGAAGCTCTTAATAGCGGAACAATTACGGTGAGAAGCGATGTTTTTTCGTTTTGAAAGCAATGTCGAGCCTTAGATATCGTATTTCGGATCTTTCGTAACTCCTCGCATTGCCACTGTCACTTCAGTTGGCTCTGCGCTCGTATTAAACGTGGTTGTGTTATTGTATAGTCTTTAGCATTTATTGATTTCTGTGTTTCGATATGAGCGGGAAACGGAAAAGAGTTGTAGTTCCTCTTGAAACGAAATTTAATGCAATAAAACGGTTGGACAATCGCGAGTCAAAAAGTGACTACCGATTAGGGAGTTGGGAAAGTGACTGATGCGGATTCGAGACGTAACTAGAAAGAAATTTAATTCTTTCTAAACAAAAGTGTGAGTGGAGGTAGTGATTTCAGTCGAAAGACTTTGAAAAATGGCGACTACGAGCAGACGTCTGAAGCGCTTCTTCTGTGGTTTTTACAGCTTCATGGGATGGGCAGCCCTGTAAGTGGGCAAATGCTTCAAGCTAAGGCGCTTGAGTTCCACAAGAACATTAAAGACGGCGAGGAAACATTCACTGCAAGCGATGGATGGCTGGAGAGGTGGAAGAAGAAATATAGCATTAGTGGGGAAAAACTGACAGCTGACTCATTTGAAGTTTCAGAATTTCAGTCTAAAATAGAAGAAATCGTTTTCGAGGAAGGATTGACCTCAAATCAAATGTTCAACTCAGACGAAACTGGTCTTAACTTTGGAATGCTACTTTCAAAAACCTTAGCAACAAAATCCGAAAAAAAAAACTGTTCCTGGATTAAAACAAAAGTAAAGATAGTCACAATTCCAGCTGCCTGCAATACTTCTGCTTCTTTAAAACTAACGCGTCTGCTTATTGGAAAATCTAAAACCCAAGAGACTTTAAATCTATCAAAGTCAACTGTCTGCCAACAATTTACTGCAACCAAAGAAGAACATGGATCGATAGCACGTTGTAATGACTGGTTTTTTTTTTAAGAACTTGTTCTTGTTACGAAGCATTTTTGAAAAAAAATATGCTCCCCAAAAAAATAATGAAAGTTATATTGTTATTGAACAAAGAACTGTGCAGTGGTGATAATAAAACTATATTCTACTCCCTAATCTGACATCGCTTATACAACCCCTAGACCAAGGGGTTATAGAAACGATGAAGAGAAATTACCGGCGAAGGCTTCTCCAGACGTTGAATGTAAAATTAGATGAAGGACGACTGTTAAGGAATTCTTAAAGTAAGTCAGATTAAAAGATGTACTCTATTGAATTGCTTCAGCGTGGAATGAGGTGAAAATTACCACCATTCAAAAGTCATGGAAAAAATTATTTGGCTTAGATGGACCCCCTAAAAAGTACCATAGCAAGAGAATGTGTGCGAATTAGTTCAACTAGTCAATGCAGTGCTTGTTGAAAATCAAATCAACGACGAGGACATTCGTGATTGATGCAATGAAGATGACCAGATGTAGATTACTGATAAGGAAATTATCGATATAGTTAACAATAAAGACAGTGAAGATGACGACGATACGGATGAGATAACTCCCAAAATATTACATTTCGATAGACTGAAATTGATCCACACCACTCTCGCTTACGTAGAGCTACTAGAAGATTGTGCATGACATACTCTATCTTCAGCGTTGGCGTAACATTGCATCATCTGAGAGACGATCGAGGTGAACTCAAAAACACAATTAAAGGCTTATTTAAGAAATAATTTTATGTTTCTACTTGCTTACAGGTCTGTAATTATGTTCATTTTAGGTTTTTTCATAGAATAAACCAATTTTGTACATTTTCACGAGTTTTTACTTAACCTCCTATATCAGAGTATATCAGAGTTTTTCCGTATTCGAGGTGGTGTCGGTCCCAATTTCCTCCGATAATCTCGAGTTTATTGTACTTACAAATAGCCCACTAGTATGAAACTACTTTCTGACCAAAATGAACTTTCTATACATGTACACAATACTAAAGTACTAATTACCAATAGGGTCGTACAATTACTTCAACAATTTAAAGATCAACTACCATAAACATTTAACACATTAAAATGAGTGGTGGTGACACTAACATAAAACATAACACCTTGGAAGCTTCCATGTGCTTTACAGTTCACACACAATGACTCTCATTCCGTCAGCAGGTACTATGATCAAAATGATACAATATCTTAATTTTAAGCGGGCTTACTACATATAGGTCGTATTACATTTTATACGTCCCCCCCCCCCTGCCCCCCCGCCTTTATTATATTTTAAAAATTAACTACAATCCTGTATTAACCTGAAACCTTCCGAATTACAATTTCCCACTGTTTCCACATTGGACGAGAAATATAAACTTTGCTGATTCATAGCAAGATTAATGAAATTGTTTTCAAAATCGAAATTTACTTGTCGACCAATGTTTCCCTGACTGGAGGAGAACTCCACAGATGTTGCAAGCAAGGATTGAAAAGCCTCCAACAGCTTATGTTGTCGTCAACGCGGACATCTAGGACTCGAATACAGGGCTACTTACTGGACTCCAATATGGCGGCACGTAACAAGTACCACGTGAACACGCTACTTCAAAAGTTTCTCCAAAAACCCCTCAAGCTGTGCTCGCGGCAAGATCAAGACAGGAACGATTACCTCCACTGCAACTACATTCGCAAGCTACTGGCCTCGGAACTAGCCTTAAGGACGTTGCTTGTTAATTTCAAATACGGGCTAGCGCCATTTTGACAAACAAAAATCTCAATTTCCTGACCCAAACAGGCTTCACCAGCCAATGGCGGTTAGTGGCTTAGTGTAAAACTATACCCATATCCCAATAATTAACACAATTACCTTTCACTACACAGACATTACATAAAGACAATTAAATTGTCCGATCCGAAATTTGGTGTGCCTTTTGCATTGTTAAATGGAGGAGACTTTTATATCCGGCCTCTCCCACATGCACTAGATTTACAACCAAAGCCGAACCAAAAGAAAGAATCAATAACCAAGGAAACCAATTACTTAATAATAAATTTCCATCATTAAATATCTTTAACGAACAACTTCAATTAAGTACCACGTCTTCCATTTCAAGGCTTATCATAAACACAATTAATCAATTAAGCCCCCTATACAAACAGTCAAGAATGTCTCTGCAATAACTGTATGTCAAAGCGCCCTCTGTATTCTACAATCTCAATGTCCTGATACATAAGAACCGTAAACGAGGTACGACTCTAGAATAATGTATTTACCTTATTACTGACCCACCAATGGCACCGATTAACACGTAATCTGACGTTTAAGGCTAATTTGAACTTATTATTTATCAAATTGTAAGCTAAATGTTTCAATAAATAATTAATTTTACACAAAATAAATAATTACATCGCACAAATAAGCCACCTACAATATTAGGCAAAGGTATTATATATTGTAAAGAATTTGTAAACAAACAATTTCAGCTTACAAATGAGCCCCAATTAATTGTAATTAAGATGTTGTCGAACAAAGCAGCAGTTATGTATGATGTAGAATACCAGACGGTTAGCAAAATGTTCCTAATATTAAGCGATTTCACTGAAATCAAGTCTACCAATGACACAACTGACAGAATGTGTACAATATTTTACATAATTTGGAGATAAATCAAATCACTAGCAACAGGCAATTATTTTTGCTTAGTAACTTAGACATCTTACTTAGTACATGCATTATTCTGCTTCCTGACGAAACGACAGCACAGCTTCACATTACTACATTTTGCTAAGATAATGTCTACACTTAGCTTCCTATTCACAAACTTAATTTACTTAGTAAACCTTCCTATATATTGAGCAGGAGTCTCTGAATTTTCTTCAGATTCAACCGCTGGTTCCTAACTAAGGAACCGCGGTTACAAGATAAAAGAAGAAATGGACGCAACCGAAAAATAATACAATAAGAATGCAAGAAATAGAAAAGAACTGGCTCGCCTAACAAAGTATGCATCAAAAACAATTCGCTCAAAAATAATTCAACAATGGTGTAACAATTCTACTAATGGAGGCTAAATAAACAAGAAAAAAGCTTTAGCTGAGTGAGAACGAAATGTTCAAAAGTTTCACTGAAACAAGGCATCCTCAGGGTAAATAAAATTTAGAAAACTACAGGGAAAAGTTAAAGGAATGCTGCAGTTAATCCAAAAAAATTGGAACAGATCAAACTATGAAGTGTGGGAAGAGGAGAGAAAGGAAAAATTCTGGAGATTCCTCAGAGAATCAGAAAAAGCCATGAGTAAATATCCAATTTAAAGACAAAAATGGGAAGTTAGTGAACAGTAACGGCCAGTTATTTTCCTAGTAGTTAGAAGGACTGCAATTATGGTGACGATTGCCAAAAACGACAAAGATCCTGCAGTCCTAGAAAATAGAAGGCCAATTATTCCAATCTCATTAACAGTGTACTGTACAATGCATTATACAATTTGTATGTCGAGCGACTTAATGTAATAACAAAATACACAACTCACTGACTTTGAGAGCTTTAAGTTTCCCTGAGGCTAGATTTCATCAAAATCGGTTCAATTAATATGGCTTTAGTTATTCAAGTTGAACATACAAAAATACATACACACAGTTAGTCACTAAAAAATACTGACTTCCTTCACAATGAATTTTTTTTCATTTCTTTTATGGTAAATTGTTTCTTCTTAATCCTTCTTCCATTTACTTAAAAACAAGTTGCAGATGAATTTAATGTGAGGCATACTGAACGAGATCCAGTGTCGCACTCTACGGTTGGCAGACTGCTAGCAAAGTTCAAGACTACAGGTGGTGCAGGCGATGGTAAAATATATGGTCCGGGCACTTGGCGAACACCGAAAAAATCAATCCGCCCAACAAACTTGGAAGTGAGCGTTCCTCCAGCCACACTATGGAATATCTTGCGAAAACATAAGTTTCATCCGTAGAAGTTATAAATGTTACACCACATGTGTGAAGATTCAGATTGGAAATATGCAATGGGTTTTTAACTCAATTCGAGGAAGACCCAGAGTAGTTTTTGTCTAAAGTTATGTTTTCGGACGAAGTCAATTTTTATGTAAATGGTGAAGTGAACGGACATAACTTTTGGTAATGGTTCGACAGTAACCTTCACTGGTTTATCGGCTGTAAAGAATTAGAAGGTAATCGCGTCATCGTTTGCTTGGTCTTTGGAAAGACCGGATCATAGGAACCGTTAACTGTGAACTTTACTTGGCTATGTTAGGAGATGAATTACTAACTGATTTGGATTTGCTAGGATCTGGAAAACCAGAATGGTGATCCCCACACTATGATAAAAAGTTCGTATTGGCTAGGTCACAGATTCCGCCAGAGGATCAGTCGTAGGGGACGTGTGGCATTAGCTCCACGATCTCCAGATTTTATCCCGATGGATAGTGCTGTGTGGGGTTTTGTAAAATTCAAAGTTCATACAGTCAACACAGTCACACAGGTTTGCGGGAGCACATCACAACTGTGTGGTGTTTAGTAAGCAACACCCTGCGGAACAATTTTGATTTAGACGAAAACCCTATTGCACATATATTGGAAATCCCTCTGGTGCTACACTTTTTGAACATCCGGTATTACAAAGTGTAAGAAATTACTATATACTCAAAATTATTGTAGTTCGCTTAAGGTAAGTTATTTTAATTATTTTAAAATAATTAGTTTTCTAATATATATAAAGCCAGTATAACTTGTTACGTGTATACTGCCAGTATACTGCTTGTTTTTAGCTTATTAAAGTGATTCAGATATTGCATGTGATACCGGCATAATGAAATTTGATCTAGATTACATAAAATGCAATTGTAATTGCAGAACTCTGTATACACAAGAAATAAACAATGTATCGTTATCACAAAATTTTCAGTATTTTATGGATCATTTATTTAAAATAAGGTTAAACATGAATAAGACATTAGGTGCTAGACCGACCATATTCAAAACAAAGCACAGCAAGAATTGTGTTCAAAGCAAAGCAAGAAATTATTTCGTTTGCAAAAGATTCGATATTCAAACACGCATCTTAGCAGATCTTCACCGGAGAGATATACCTGCAACGACGTAAGTTGCCACTATATCTCTGTGCTAAGAGGCGTCACGCAGAGTTCGAAAAAACAGGCGTGCAATACATCTATTAGAGGCGTCATGCAGACCGAAAAAAGACAGGCGAAGGATTATACCGAAACCACCAGCTACCTGCGATAAATTAGCTTATTTATAAGCTATCATAAAGAGCGCTTTAAAATACTAAATTCTAACGAAGGCATATAAGAATCTAATTCTTATTTATTTTCTTTTCTCTTTTATTTCAGCGGCATGGTCTAGTATCCGCCTTAAGAATCAAGAAGAAAGAAAATAACATAAAGGTAGCTGCCACTGCTGGTGGCCGTAGGCCTTTCTCACTCTTGCGGTTCGTTCTAGAGTACTAGGGCCTAAACGGCGAGTGAGCATAGAAAAATTGTCGCGTCTGATTTTTTTCTCTAATGTCATTTTTTTACATTTTATTTCATTTTTTATCTACATAATTCCTTTTCTCAGTCGTAGACTGAAATAAAGTTAATAAAAATTCCATTCCTTCTCCAAACCACAGAACCTCCAGGCCAGCCTCATCCCTCTCCTCCTACTCCTCTACAAGCGAGAGTTTTCCCCAGAACCCACAAATCAATCCTCTTACGAATATGTCGTACGAAACCTCACAGACTCCCACTCCTCACAAAAATCGTTCTACCAGCTCTCCCAGCAGCCCCTCCTTACCGACATGGTGAAGACCATTAAAGTAAATGCCAGCAAGACGACGCTCATCATGACCTTAGAGTCCCTTCCTTCATCCCTCCATACTCCCTTCCAACAGCTCACAGGCCATCGTGAGCTAACCTTCCAACCGCATTTCCGAAACGCGCAGCCACCCAAAAAAGCCACCAACCACTCTTACTCCCTTGTTGTCAAGGGAGTAACCAAAGCCATCTCAGTCCAAGAGGTGGACGATGCCCTCGAATCCACTGGCTCCCAGGACCTCAAAGTCATGGGAGCCGTTTCTCGTCAAACCAAGAAACCACTAAATTTGATACGTGTGATCACAAACGACCGTACTAGATAAGCTTCTGTTTTACGCAGAGGCTTGTATCTATATTGTACGATATACATTCCCAACAGGGTAGACTATACAATCCCAACACGGGCATCCTTCGTCTTTTGAAGGTTTCTCCACTTCCTACGTAAAACAAAAAAAAATATTACGTTTGCGCCGTAAAGCCTTCCTGCTAAAATTATCAATTATAGAAGCATTTCTCGTTGACCACTTCGGGGATTTTGTGTTAACTTCCATTAAAATTTTAATTTAATACATTAAAATATTCCCATTTTAACTTCCATAATTTAATACAGTATTCAGTAAAATACATGCAGTGACAGAAGCCTCTGTTAACAAAAATACATATTTACTAAAAACAAAACTTTTTGACTTACAAGTCACAAAAAAGTAGCCAAGTTAATAAAATATTTTCAATAGAATAACAATTATAATAGTTGTTTAAGCAGATAATCATCGAAAATTGCGAATCATATATGAAAGACCACAAAGGTAGAAAAAATTCCGATTAACATTTTTGTGTGGATGGCCATTTGTGTGTGGATGGTGTTTGATTTTTTCCCTGTGTAAAATTGAGATGTTCTATTTCCTCTTCAATTTCTGCTATGGTTTGAATATTTTCTTTGAGTGGTGTAAATTTTTCCATTTCTAGCACGTATGATGTCCAGTTTATTGTAGTTGATGTAGCTTTTGGTTTAATCGAGAGGTTAGTGAGCTCTAGGATTACTAGTAGATGATCAGGTGACAAGTCGTAAACTATAAAACGTCTAGTACATCCCCTCGAAACTCTTAAATAATTAATTATAATAGTTGTTTAATTAAGCAAGCAATCATCGAAAATTGCGAATCATATATGAAAGACCACAAAGGTA
>WYDF02113709.1:0-10322 GCA_009867245.2 Adranes taylori
GGTTAATTTGACTGGCATGGTGCTAATGTACTTCTGGAATACAGTGATGAAGAAGATGCAAGAGAGATCAATTGAGAGGTCAAAGGTTAGATGTTTATGCTAGAATGTAACAGGGTTAATGTCAAATTAAAAGATAACACATTAATATACTATATCTAGAAGTTTAGCAGGATTGGATTAATAGAAATTTAGGTTGAAAAAGTAAAAAAGGGTTACCTCTAGGATATGGATGGAGTTTGAAAAAAGCAAGTAAAGTTTATTAGAAATTTGATGCGAGTGTCAGGATAGTGGTTGCGTGAAAATATATGGCGGTAATTTGCAGAATTTGCAGGAAGATTGTATGAAAGGAATTTATATGTATATAAGAGAACAAGTATGGATGGATATTTATGTATATGTGATCAGCAACTGGAAGGAATTTATGAAAATTTGACGGTATTAAAGTGATGACCGGGAGATTATTGGTGATTGGAATGTTAGAATAGGCGGGTAATTTAGGACTGGATGGAGAATATATAGAAAGAAATTCTGAATATAAATACACAAATAGAGAATGAATGAGTTTTTAAAATGAACGAAGGTGGCTAGTAATAGTGGAAAATGGCTGTATAAATGAGGTCCCGAATAGAGAATTTTCGTTTAGAAAACACGGAGGTAGTTCTGTTATAGACAACGTTTTAATGGATACGAGTGCAAGAAAGAGTGTTCATGATCATGTAATTGTAGGTGACAGAGCTGAGTGATACCTAAGAATACTTTTTGACCAGACTTAGTTCTGATGAAGGTATGATCGTGATTCCGCAACATGTCAATAATATTTGTTAACTGATTGCACGTTTCATATCTACGAATCAACTAAATATGAGGTATTTGGAATTCTTGCTTGTTTAATTATTTCAAAAATATTCAAATTTGGCAGTGCAATTTAGAAGAGCAATTGAAAGTTTGTTCTTGTCGTTAAACATTTTTATGCCCCTTGATTGATTTAATATTTTCGTGTTATGAAGTAACTAAAGTTTAAAATTGCGACTAGTATTGACTAAAAGGGCGCTGGAGTTTTTCTATTTGCGATTCAACACCTACGAAGCCGTTAGTATTCGAAAAGAAAGACCTCGTTGGTGAGTCAATGTTTTTACATATTTGGATTAGCCCGCAACATCTGCCGTAACTTCCGGTCCCCACGAAATAAACGGCGAAGTTTATGTTGAGCAAAATAATTTTTTCAAACATTTAAATGTTCCTGGAAGAGTTGGATTTAATATCAACTGCAAACACAAATTAGCTATATTGTTGTATTGCACCAGGTTAAATTAAATATTTTACTTTTACTTCCTATTATAAATTGAACAATATATTTTTAACGTTATTTGTTTAGGGATATTTTGCAACATATCGAAGTGTTTTCCGCAACGGATTTGTGGTGCTTGTAGTCTAAACAAAAAAATAATTCATCTGTATTATATGCACCACAGGCGATTATGGACGAAATATGCATGAAATATAAAGTTCATACAAATTATTACAAATTAACTGCTCCACGAAAAGAGGAATTTGATTAGTACCGGAATACGCGGATACTTTATATTCTAGGTATACTTTGATCAACATTTACGTCACCCGAACCATCATCTACAGCGCAGCCAACGATCGTGGCCATATTGAATTTTGTGCAGTTCGCTTTTATCGATAGTCGCGCTGGCCTTTAGAACCGCTTCGAACATAAGGTTGGTACGTATCTCGGCGTTAATCGTATGTTTTCAATCGGCCCAAAATATGGCACATTTATTTTGATTTAGAAACTTCATGTCCACAGCGGTGAGTGTGTGAATTAAAACTAAGTCTCTGCTTGTTTTATGTCTGGCATGCATTTGAGTATTTACCTGTCATGCATTTGAGTAATTCATAAGTATTTAGCTTAGATTATAATAAACATAATTTTTGGAGAAAATTGTATTTCAAGGGGTAACGTTGATCAGGATCTGGGGTAGCATTGATCAGTTGATCTCAATTCAAAAATAATAATTTTGTTATGTGTTTATTTTATAGAAATTCTCCGTAAGCATAAGAGTGTCCTCGGCAGCAGCCCTAGGACACTCCTAGGACAAGCCTATAATATATGTACCAAGTTCTAATACATTCAATTATGATCATCGGAAACTCTAGAGATGTTCTATGACAACTTGGAAACAATATAATAAATCTACCAATTTCTAACATATTCAATTATGATGAATTATTTTATCATATAACCCTGGTGAACAACGTGTAGTTTACAGACATGGCGTAAAATACCCAGATAGAATTATGAACCACTCAATGAGCTGTACAACAGTCATGATTTGTAGTTTGGCCGATGGTAATTTATTACCACCCTATGTTGTGTACAAAAGCGTCCATCTTTATGACTCATGGATAGAAAATGTATCGAAAGGACTTCCATGTTGTGATAAGCCATGTTCCAACTTAGGCATATGGTTCAATAGCGCGGTAAGTATATGGATGCATGGCACTACTTTCATAGACTGCTCTTTAAAAGCTCTTTCCTACCCACTCCAATCGTCTAGAAGGTAGAAAAGCCTTAATAGTTGATAATTTATCATCATATATGGACGTCGATTTATTAAACATGTGTGCAGAAAATGACACTGACTTTGTTTAGTTCCGAACTCCACGCACCTGTGCCAACTCTTAGATGTTGGGATCTTTACGCTAATGAAGGAAGCTTGGCGCGCTATACTCGCTAAATCAAATCTTCAAAATATTCGACTTTCAACGGTTCCCAAAGTGAAGTTTGCTACTCTGTTGATAAGACCGTTGAATATTATGGATAAAAAATCTGCACGAATTAGCAATCTGTCTTGAGAAGAAGCCGACAATATACAATCGGCAATCAAACAAATTCATTTCGTACTTCCGGTCTTTTTCCACTAGATCGTCAACATGTTTTGAAAAAATTGCCACGAGAAGTGGAAGAAGATTCTGCAGTGTGAGGCGAAAATGCTCTTCTAAAAGAGAAAAGATTCGGGGATTCAACTCGACCATTGAGGAAGAAAAAAAAGCTCAACGTCACACCTGGATGTAGCATAATTACGACAGCTTCTGGAAATGAGGCGGATAATAATAATTTCGACAGTGGGGATAAAGTTGACACCCTGCTACCCAGTACAGCAACAGAAAATACAGAGATAATCCTGCACCCGCCACCTCTGTGTCAGACACTGATCGAGAACTTGAATATGAGGAATTATCTACAGGAGGTTTCATCATAGGTCGAAGTGGTTTGGCAATGTTTTCTTCGCAACAAAGAAAGAAAACATACAAATATGTGTGCAAAAATGGAAGTCGATCAAGAAATAATTTTGATGGGGATGAAATCGATTGAAAATAAAATTTGATCAAAGCATACCCATCTTACGGTACGCCATTTCGAGCTACCCTCAATTAAGCTCCAAAATTAATATCTTTATTTGTTTGCCATAAAAGGCAGATACACCTCCATTTCCATATACTTTATTAGCTAAATGCTCCTTTAATAAAATAATTAAAATATTTCTATTGTTGGCTCCTGAAGAAAATCACCATACAATGATGGAGCATATTTTTTAATTCGTCAATAAGTGTAGTAATTGTACGTAACGAAAAATCAATTATTATGTAAATAAAATATATTTAGCGCTTACACATAAATTAAGTAATTATTATAATACAACCTGTAGTGTAAATCACTGCCATGTAAGTTATATTTAAGTAATTAATTACTATGTAAATTCTTCTTCAAGAAACAAGCGTTTTGCATCACTTTGTGACTCGTTATCAATCTTCCATAAATTTTCTGTCATGTTTAAAACAATGCAAACACAAATTATTTTGTAAAAAAGTTGTTCAAGACATCAGTGTTGTAAACTTTTCTATACTAACTTAACTTAAAGATTGTTGACGTGCCAGGAAATGGCATAACTGGAACACGGCTCTGCTTTTACCCTTTTATTTATATTAGCCGTTTACTGACGGGGCCTTGCAATCCATTCATTTTAACCAAACCGAAACAAGGTACAGAAAGGGAATGTGAATAGAGGGAATATCGTTGTGGGGGAAAGCGGTAAGCTTTGCATGTACTAAAATAGTTTGGGCTCATAAGTTTACAAGTTGTTTATATAACAGCTAGGTACCTGTCTTTTAATTCGTGGCATAATTATCAACGGGATAGAAACTTTGTTGAGGGTTAAATATCGTATGTGGTTTTCGGTAGCGCAGTTAGAAAATGAAACAAACCAGTGGTTTGTGTCAAATTGACAAACAAATTGGTCATTTCATGTTGTAACGTGGAGATTTGTCCACTTTCCTCTTAAGTTTCAAATTAGAAAAATCGAACATGCAATACTTACAAGAAATTCAGGACGCTTAGACCTGGTGAAGTGCTGTTAATAGTAAACATGTTTTGAAAGCCCGACAAGTAGTAATTAACATTTAGAGAATCATGCGAGCTTCTATATATGGAGTAAAATATAGCGTGAATACATTTTAAAAGCATCTTAATAAGTTCAGAATTACACAGTATAAGTTCCGAAGACATAGATCCAGTTTCGATGGAACTAGATCGTTTCCTATGTGTTTAGCGTTCAAATTATCGGAAAAAATGGTTATTTAAGAGGTGTGGCCTAAAGAAAGTCAGTGGCGGTGTAATAACATTAAATTGAGTGTATGATGTGTTAACACTAGCCGCAGACCCAGTAATCTATAGCAGAAGTGCGCTATATCAGAGTGTAAGTGTCGAAATTAATTTAATTGGTAATTGATTGATAATGAATGGACGCTGTGTGGGGTTTATTAGTATAGTTCTGGTACCTATACTAATAAACCCCACATCTAATTTGATTGACCACAATTACTATCAAACTTAATTAACCTAACAGAAGTATAGACATATAAGTGGAATACATTGACTAAATGTATTTTACTAGAAGACGGGAATAGCGAAGATTGTACAATATGTTAATTATGTACAAATTTATAATGACAAAAAATATGCATATCGATAAGTGGAAGAGAATGAATCGTATAAAAACGATGCCCAGTTGTACTAGAGGGATAGTAAATTAGGGCGTCCACCGAACGTCGTAATGCCCAACTAAGTAGCGAAATAACAATCTGGAATATAATAATATGAGAATAATAATTAAATAAAAAATTACCATAAATTTATTAGGTATTTTATTATGCATTCGTCTTATATAGCGCGGTACTTAGCACTAATATTTTTGGGAATAATTCGGATAAATTAACTTGAGTGTAATTTTGGTGAATAAAGTAAAGTCGAGATTAATTAATAACAAGTTTATTGATTAAGGTAAAGTTCAAATAACTATAAATAAATAATTCATATAATGGTGTGTTACTCCAAAATAATAAATAAATCGTTTGTGTACAATGGCAAAATTTGTAAGTACCTAATATAACATTTCTTTGATGTATCTGAACAAATCATAAAGTCACTTTTATTCATTATGTAAAAAGCGTTGATTAATTTACTTTACGTATGGGAATGAATGAGAATGTCATTGGATTGCATGTAAACATTTTTAACGGCCAATAAAATTTAATTAAGTTTAATAACTGTTTTATTTCTGCTGCCTGAATTATTGAAGCTAACGACTATCGCTAAGGGCTATTGTATTGACGTTACCAGTAATTATCCAGCTACAAGAGGTACGTTCACCTTAGCTAGAGTCCTGGCGAATGTGTTTTATTCTAAATGAAATGGAGCTTTCTTGGTGATATAAATTCAAACTTGCCGCGTCGATGATTTAATTAATAACTTTGCAAGAAGTAGCTAAACTAAAGACTTATTTCTAAAATAACAAAGGAGTTCATGTACCTATAATTGTGAGCAGGCGATTGCTACGCTAATCCATATAATAAGTCCCCTCTCACCTACGTCACGTCGGAGAGAACGACCGCTCGCCATAGAAATAACGTGACAATATTTTATATAAAAATACCAATAATTTTAAACTCCTGAGATTTTCTATTAGCTTCCATTTGCAAATTTTATTGTCAATTTAAATGCAATTGAGCATCCAGCGTCATTAATAAGAAATAAAAAATACCTTTTCATGTTATTTTATGAATTCCTATAAAGTAAAAATACATCACGGGATAGATAACAAAAGAAAAACACCTTATATATCGTATTTTGCAATAGGTAACATTCTCCACATTCTTACAATATAAATTAAATTTTTATCTCTTTATATTAAATGTTTAGTACACCATATTACCTGTCACAAAGGAAACCACGTTACATGTGACAGAAATCAAATCTATCTTCTCCATACAATTGAAACAAAATTTACGTAAAATACGTATCAAACAATTTCTATAAAATAATAAATAAAGCAATATTATTAAAAGCTTTCTTTTATTATATTAATTAATTTATTTTCAGAAATCAATTCTAAAATTTATTGTCTAATCCTATCCGTCTATATAATAATAATTTCCATAAAAACATCACCAGTGCTCTTCTGGTTTAAGAGACGACTTTTGATATATAGATTATCTCTTGTTTGTTCTTTGTTTCTCAGTTATTATTATGATAACTGCTTTTTAATTACTGCATTAGAATATTTTGCGTCTGTAATAAATTTATGTCAAGAAATTTATAGGATATGTTTAAAACAGATGAATGGTTTTGATCATTAAAACTTTTGTAAACTAGACATATAAATATAAATAGAATTATAATAGAATCTATTGGCGGAAAAGAAAAGTGTTATCATAAATAATTTCTCATAAAACAATAAAGTGAAATTTATTAGAAATATAGTCACAATAGTGTAGAGTTGAGTACAGTACTATTGATGGCCTTGTTTGAATAATTATTAATTAGGTTTCCAAGAAATTAAAAGTTTTTCAATTTAATTAATTTTACTCGGAGCAGAATAAAATGTGACGCGTTTTGACACTACAATTGTGTCATCATCAGACTACAAAGAAGATGAAATAAAGAAAACTGAAATACTTTGTTTCAACTTGTTTGTAGTCCGATGATGACATATGTGTCATGTCGAAACGCGTCATCTTTTAGGCTGTTTTGAGTGAAAGAAAAAACAATATTCTGAAGTATGGGCACCGTTGTTTCTCTTAATTAAATATGTACTTCACAGCACTTGAACCTATTATTGATTGAAAAGTAATTTAGTTTATTGGAAATTAGGATCCAGATCCTGAATATACAACAAAGAAATTGTTAAATTACAAAGCTTTCTTAATGCTAAATAAATCAAAATTTCACAATCAAATGTCGGGTAGCAAAAAATTGTATATTTGGTATTTTGGTAACTGTTAAACGCGATTGTAAATGTTATTTTAGTTACAGAATATTGGCAGTATAAATCTGCACACAGACCACCTCTACCGTAGCAGAACTAATTAAAAGCTTGATTCCTCAATTCATGTTTACTAAGCAATACGAAAAAATATTTACAGAAACTCGTTGGACATATCAATGTGTGAAAACAATCTCTGCTACTGACTTTTTATTGAATTTCCTGAAACACAGCAGATAAAATTGAAAAATACCTGTATTTCTTATTCAAATATTTCTCTAACATGCTTATATAAAAATAAGTTCTCTTGCTGTTATATATCTGTAGGAAAATAGCCTATATATGTTTCGATATAACTGTAAGTATACGGAAATTCACCTCAAGGCAATCGAGAAAATCTCTCCGATGAGATTCAGATGTTTTTACGATGGTACTCTAACCGAGGAATCGTATAATTTGTTGTAGATTGTGCAGGTTTTAAAGGAAGTGTAGACATTTTCTATTAGCAATTTCAAACATTCAGCATCAATTAGATTTAAATTTTGAGAATCTATTCTGCAAATGAAATTTTTTAATTTTCAAGAACTTTAGCAATCAGAAGAAATCAGTGGTTTAAGGAAAGAATTGTATCTTTAAGCGTATAAAATGCATGATATAGAATTTTGTATAATACAACATTATTTTCCAGTGACTCGAGATTCGACCTTAGGCTCATTTTCGAACTGAATGTATGTGCTTTGTGGTGTATGTTTGACAGATGTGGTTTGGCATTGTCAAGAAAGTCAGGGTCGGGTAGAAAATCAGGTCCAGTCAATAGAAATTTCTCAATAAAGGTCACATCCGTTTTTAAGAGGAATCCTAACATTTCTGTTAGAGATGTTACCAAGAAATTAGGTATGTCAGAAAGTTATATCTGTAAAATAAAAAACAAGCCAAATTGAAGTCTTATAAAGTATTTAAAGTGCTTGATTGGTCTGAAGAAAAGAATTTCGTTTTCTATAGATACTTTGAGATTTTCACCGCATCAAGAAATTTTAACTTCTTGACTCAACGTGTGGAATCCTCTCCAAAACGATTAACAGCTAGTTATCGTAACCATCATAGTCACTTCAAAGTCAAATTTTCTGTAGAAAATGGAATTGTGTTTTGTAGTAATATTTCTTCCGTAATGGAAACTTTGGATGTAATGGAAACTTGGAGTATTTTCTTGAAAACTATAGAGCAGAAAATTATCGTGATGTAGTGGCTGGTTTTTTAAATTCATATAAAGCTATGGGATGTAACATGTCCTTAAAAATACATTTCTTAGACTCTCACTTAGATTTTTTCCTGGAAGATCTTGGATTTGTAAGCAACTAACACGACGAGCATTTTCATCAGCAAATTTTTACACTGGAAAGAAGGTACCAAGTTAAATGGAGTTCTAACATGCTTGCTGACTATTGTTTAACCATAAAGAGAGATGTTCCAGATACAATGCACCAGAAAATTACTAAGTACCACTTTCTAGGTCAGCCAGAATGAAGGTATATCATTGTCAGTTATATAGCTAGATACAAATGGTATAAAAATTTAAAACGAGTATCACAAACATCTTCTCTCTGATACCGAAAGCAGAGTTGTAATAAGTATCATATATACTTCCAGATTCAGTTACTCTTCTTTTTCTGAAAGAAAAAAGTTAATTTTTGTCGACCAGTGTATAATCCATCGTTTCCAAACCAAGTAAGTAGCACAAAATTACAGGGGCACTGAAAATCAAGAAATTTCTCCAAAAATTATTCTCGTCAATTTCCATATGGATAGTGCACTCGTCTAGAATTGAAAAGTGTTCCCGCCTCCCGATATACTCATTAAAATGTACTAGACTCTGATTTGCTGGCCGAATTATGCAAAGACAGTGATTTTAAATTTAATGAACTCTTTCTTGCGCTGCCATAAAAAAATAATGGCCTTTGAAGAAGAAAGTTTAGCGTACTTAAACAACGCGAGGAAGTGAACTAATTTTTGAGACTGCAAAGTTGGAAAATATAGAACTTTTCCCCATTTTATTGTTTTGATTATTTATTTCCTATTACCTAACTAATTACTGATAAACTTATATCATAACTTAATTAGAGTGCAACATTTTGAATACTTCATTTTAGTGCATAAAAAAGAGTGTTTTATTTTCTTTCATAAACAAATTTAAAAACTATTATAAACAATATACTACATATTTTTTTCAAAACTGTATTATAGTATGTATCACGTGATAATTCTAAACGTTGAACATGAACAAAATTGGCAGAGACAGAGCTTTGGTGTCAATAAGGCCATAAAAAACGAAGGAGGCCATAAAACTGACAACACGTGCGTCGATCGCTTGCAAAGATAGATTTTCTCGTTTGAAAACTTGTCCTTTACCTAGAACACAGGTTTATATGTACTTTTGAGCATAAATCTGATTGTTAAGGTTAGATTTACTCTAACTGAAATAAGCTGTAAAAGTTTTGTTGATTTTTATATTACAGTCACGAGATAAATTCATTAATTTTTAAATTTATTTAAATGTATGATGATATTCTATCTTTAATATACAACTTATACATTACATAAGGCGTCTTAAGTACTTATGATTCATGAATATTATTGCCGTCTGACTGCGGACGCACAAAGCTACCAGTTCAATCCTTTTCATCAACGGCTGTTTCATACAACATAATAATTTTTTCATGGTTAATTTTAGCTACTGTACATAGTATAAGACAACTTTGCCAATTTGTGTTTAGTTAAATAATTTTTAAAGATAAATATGATTCTATTTTTATACATTTTAAAATGGAATAATAGTTTTCCAATTGTGGTAGAAATACGGAAAACATATTTCTTCAGTGAGATTTTATATCAAAATAAATGTAAGCTGTTACTAATTACCCTCGACTTTACTTTATTAATCAAAATTATACTCAAGTTAATTTATCTGAATTATTCCCAAAAATATTAATGCTAAGT
>WYDF02113720.1:0-10321 GCA_009867245.2 Adranes taylori
CTAGATAACAGATTTCGTCTTTCAACGAAATGGGTTCATTCCAGAGTCGGAGTTTGATGTGGGCACGATTTTGATGTCTCTTCTTGACATGGTTGGGATGCTGAATGAAGATGGCTTGAGTTTTGCTCGGATTAGGGGTGATGCGCCATTTTGGCGCCCTTTTTGAAAAGTTGCGGTTGTTTATAAGTGGTTTTGATTCTAGTACTACCGAGCAAAGTTTAATAGATTACCTAAAAACATTTGGCGATGGAATTTTTACATGTGAAAAACTTAAAACAAAAAACGAAGATACACTCACGTCATTTAAAATTGGTACTCCTAATAAAATAAAAGAAAACATTTTAAACGAAGATATGTGGCTAGAAGAGATTATTTTTAATAATTTTTTTTTCAAAGAAAAGAAATCGAACAATTGATTCTTAATATCTTTCATGTGAACATTCAATCTGTCCGTAATGAAATTAGTATTAGGTAATGAAATAGAAATTTTTACATGTCAATCAGAGTCGGAATGTGATGCAATATGTATTGAAAGGTATACTAGAATTTCTGCATTTTCTAGATCAGATAAATCTCATGGAGGAGCTATTATATTTGTTAATGGAAATGTATTAAAACGTAATTGTATTACCAAAAATGATCTGAATATATTTTCGAAAGAGGTAAACTGTGAAATAACAGGAATTAAACTACTAAATGTAGATATAGTAATAATCTGTGTGTACAGATCTCCATTCGGAAGTATTGATATATTTTTTGAAACTTTAGAAGTGATTCTAAGTACAATTTATCATGACCATGGCAACAAAAAAATATTTATAGTCTGTGATTTTGACATAAAATTCTTTACAAATGACTCACATTTTTACTTGTTTCGAGATTTATTACTTTCTTATGGTTTTTATATTAATATATCGGAAAATACAAGAGGAAACAATTGTTTAGTCAATATAATAAGTAATGTATATGGAAATCAGGATAATTGTTGTGTTTTAGATCCTTGTTTTTCTGATCATAAATATGTGTCCCGCAAATTGTTTATAGATGACTATACTAAAAAGAAAAGTACCTATGTAACAACAAGGGATATTTCATCAATAGGTTTACATGACATGTACAATAATCTCGAAAGTACAAAATGGCAATCTGTTCATACAATGAACAGGATGCTGAAAAAATGTTTAGCAATTTTTTTCATGTATTCCTAGAAATATTTGAAGCACATTTTCCTCTACGTACTAAAGTTAGAACTGAAAATAATAATAGGAAATCTATATGGTTCAATAAAAATATAAGAGATCTGAGAGAGACGTTCCATTTAATTAAAGATGCTTTCTCTTTAAATCCTAGTGTTAAAAATAAGTTACTGCTGAACACTTTTAAGGATAAATATAAAACAGTTATAACATCTGCGAAATGTGATTCTAATAATTTGTATTTAACAAACGCAAAAAAAACAAGGCAAAGTATTCTTTGTGTTATGTTATAGTTGATATTCCTTTTGACAATTATTTTTTATTTTATTTTTTTAACACAACAACATTTTATGGTACAAACTGATTCTCTTAATTATGTAGCACATAGAATTCCCCTCAATTTATTTATAGATTTAATCGATGTTGTAGTACAAACATTGAACACATTAAATTACGAAAATACTTTGAGTAAGTTGGTAAATAAATAAAACATGCAAATTTTATCTTTTGGTTACTGACAACTAACTATTCCATTATACAACTTTAATTTTCTGGGATGCAGTTATTATGATCAATAACAGGTCTTTATACAATTTGCTGCTTTAATGGTAATATTTATGCAGGCGATTTATAGGTTACACTAGTTGAATATTACTTGCGTAAACTTAGTTACTTATCTGGCAGCAGTTTACTATTTGACGAATGTAGAAATTATTATAGTTTCTAATAACTTCTAATAATTTTATTGATTATTGTTTACCGATGTGTAGAATTTTTTTGCGTCAGTCAGGACGGAAGTCATGAAGTCATAGAAAGAATACGTTGGTGATTACCTAGAACCCAAAATCGAACTTGAACAGTTGGGAGATGTAATTTAAAGTCGACTACGTAATCTATGAAAATATATGTTTGAACTAAAATCTTTTAAAAGAAAATTAAATCATAATTGAAATGGTTCAGTCAAATTCAAATAGTACATATCTACATGTTTTGTAAATAATTTGATAGCAATAACATCTAGACGTATGTATGTAATTGATAATTTATTAAATGTCTGTCTGTTTGCATGAACTTGTAAACTCATCAATTGAAATTTATACATGTAGATAAATCATAACAATTTACTAATTCCACTAACTGCTTTATGATAAAATAGGCTGACAATCATGCCTAATGTTATCCATAGGTAACAGACTGACGCGTGGTGTTGTCCAATGTGATGTCTAATTGTGTTACTTATACATTGATGTAGAGCTTCCTCATTCGACCAAATTGATTCCAAATCTCCCTCTAGCTGCTCGAGCCGATCTTCTTTTATTTAATGTCCCGTGATAAGTTATATTCAGGACTGATGCTGTCAAATCACGCCGGTTTGTTGTTTACATCTTTCCGAGTGCTATTAAGGCAATCGCTACATTTTTTGGACTATTTCTTATGAACATCCAGGTGTTGGCCATGGTCGAGTTCTGCCAAATCGTCCGCTTTTAGAGGTACGTCCTCAGCGGCAATGTCCGCTCTGGTCGGTGGTGTACTGTATTATATCAGGATGACATATGTAAAATAATCGGGGGAATGCCATACTTATGACATGCAGATCTGGATGTTACAGAACTTTATCCATGCGCTGTTGGGGTAGTATTTTCGTAGATATACGCGCAGGTGTATAAATGCATTAAAACGTTATGATAATAGGCTTTTTGTTGATGGATATTCATGTTGTGGACTAATAATTTGCGTTGACGGAATGAATTTGACCTCTGCCGAAGTACTTACACTAGCGTCGGTGATCTTCCTGATACGTTAAGAAAATTTACGGATCAAAGTTGTATTATTTTGTTGACGATTATCTAGTGAAATGCAAGTAGTGGTAGTTTTCAAACGGTGGTGGGTTGCATCAGTGGTAGTAATAGGAGCTTGATGCGGTCAAAAGATTTATAGTTTCGAGAAAACTGTTGAATCTACAAGATCTACCTATTGTACCTTTTCCTAGAGTCAATGAAAACTTACAACTACTATGTTGGATCATTAGAAAGGGGTTCAGTACGGCTCTGGTATAGGCTATATTTCGTTCTTTCCAAATAATATATACAGGCTGAAAATGAGGACAAACTAACGAAGGCGCAGTTTTTATGGCGTGCTGGTCGTTATGTAGATGTGTGCTCTCCAACTTTTATTTGGAAAGTTCTGTTTTCGTTATTTTAACTAATTTCACAGGAAATTTCAGTGCCCAAATTTCAAATATTAGTCGTAAGCATTTTCCACATCGAGAAAAGGCGCAAATGCAGTAAAACGTTTGAATCTCACCTAATAGACAACTGTGTCCAGATATGCAGTTTGTTAGTGGTTTTTTCCTAAAATCCATGTGGTGGAGGGTTAATATTGTCAGTCTCGGCAAATTCCCGGATTCTACTTTTTAAGACTACTTCACATGTAATTATATTTAATTCATATGAAAATAAATTAATATTTCATAGAATATGGAACGAGTACATGCATAAGGAGGCTCCCGAGATTTAGTTAGTCATCGACCTGGGCTCAACATGAGAACACAATATTGATCTTATCAATGTAATGGGTCATTCCATGGCAAATCAACTAGTCACTAAACCTGACCATCTTCAATTTTTAATCAAATTTCATGGATTATTCTCTCATATGATATAAATAAGAATTTATTTTTAGAATTTTCTTGTGTTATTGGGTTTTGGTGTAATTGATTTTTAACTATTCAAAAAAATCATTTTTTCAAAGTCATTTTTTGGCATGCATTACCTTTTTAATTCTTGAATTACTCAAGTTCTATTAGGCCCAGGGAAATGTTGGATACCTTATTTTAAAAGGAATTTCATAAGGTGATATGCTGCATATGAACATGGTTAGTTGAACAAGAAACAAATTTTTAATGTTTTTAAGATGGTGTTTTTTAAAAATTTTGGGAAACAAATGTATTTCTTGCAATATCATAAGCTTTAAGCCCTCAAATTTACAGACTGGGAGCTCCATGAGATCAGGAGATATCACAAAAATAAGTTTATTAAGAAAAGAAATGAAAAAGATATATGTTCTGTGCAATATTATTAGTTTTCAATCTTAATATTTTTAAAGTATTTTAGATAATTATTGCCTAATTTTGTATAAAAATTAAAATTTTTAGTAACTAGTTATCTAAAAATACTAAGATTGAAAGTTAATAATATTGCACAGATCATATATTTTTTTGAAAAATATTTAAATGCGCTAACTGAAAAAAATTCTATCTTCTTCATTTTTTTTTAATAAACTTATTTTTGTGATATCTCTTGATCCCATGGAGATCCCATTCTGTAAATTTTAGAATTATAACACTGCAAGAAACATACACTTTTGTAAAACTTTTAAAAAACACCTTATAAAATCAAAAAAAATCAAAAAACATGTTCATCTGCAGCATATCATATTAAACCATATGAAATTGCCTTTAAAGTAAGGTATCAACCATCTGTGTAGACCTAATAGAACTTGAGTAATTCAAGAATTAAACAGTTAATGCATGACAAACAATGACTATTTTTCCAAAATGTAAAAATCAGTGACTCGCTGCCGCAGTGTTTCTAAGAAAATAGTAGCTTGTTTAGTTTCAAAAACTGGGCATGTCGCTACTATTCCATTTGAAGATCGTAGAATGGTATACATCCATTTGTTTTCCACAAGTTATCACTGAATTGCGAAAAACAAATAGGACGTGACACATCATTCTGCACCATAACAATGCCAGTTCCCATACTGCGCAACAAACAGTAAACTATTTGAGTAGTCAAAAGGTAGAATTGTTGTCTCATCCTCCATATAGTCCTGATTTAAGTCCTAACAACTTCTTGACTTTCCCAAAAATAAAAATCGACTACGTGGCAAACGATTTTCATCTCTAGAAGATGCAGTAGAAGCGTTTCGAAATGGGATTTCAAGTGTACCATCTTCTGAGTGGAAAAATGCTTTAAAGATTGATTTATTCGCATGAAAAAATATATAGAGAGTAAAGGGACCCTATTTTGAAATGCAATAAAGTATTATTTTATTTCTAAATGTGTTTGTCTTCTTCTATCCCGAAATTTTAACAGCAGCCCTCGTATTCTCATTTATATCATTAAGGAGAATAATCTCAGAAAGTTTCATAGAAATCACAAATGGTCAGGTTGAATTTTGAAATTTTTGGGTTGATTTAACATGAAATGACCCTAATCCTTTACTTATTTTGGACTATACCATCTTGTCGAATAATTACTAAGTAGTCTAGAGCAATCTTTCTCAACTAGTGGTCCGCGGGCCACAAAATACTTAGTGTTATTTTACTGTTCTTTAATATATTTGAAGTTGAACCAACAATTATTATTAGTTCAAATGTTGCATATTTCATTAGTCTATTGTGAGTTTTTGTTTGAGAAACAGTGATGTAGAACGTGTTTTAGAATATATTTTTCATTTTATCACCGATGAAACCTTATAGTGTAGCAGATGATTTGGTTCTAAATTAGTACTGTATTCTAAAATAGTTTATATTTTGCAGAGGGGACAAACCCTTAGACTAATGAAGGAGTTTCAGAATAGTAATTAACAATACATAAGAGATCAAATAACATACTTAATATAATAGTGTCAGAGTGACTGTTTTTGAATCGCGAAGTTTTGTGCAAGAAGAGGAAGCGGTGGCTTGCTGCAGGGATGTCGGCCATCGCCGGCGACAGTTAGCGACGGCCGAGGACGACAACGCGCACGAAGATGAAGATGATGATGAAAGCGCATCATCATCTGCAAAATCACCGTGCTCATCGTCAACGGACGCTGCGTCAGTTGAACGCGGCCGCCAGTGTGGTTTATGCGCGTTGGTGGCACGTGCTATACGACGCGCCGTATGCGGCGCTGCTTCGGCAAGCCGACGTGGCAGTGGCGAGTCATCACAAGAGTTGACACCGTGTACCATTGCAGTACCACCTGCGTCGACTGTTACTGCAGGTACTCAAAATGGCGATACAACCGCCTCTAATACAAGAGAAATGTTATTGACTACCGCGCCAATACAAAGTAGTATCTCATCTTCTGTACTGAATAAAGTGGCGCCGATTGCCAGTGAAGATATCGAACAAGAAAGTGATGCAGATAGTGAGGGTGAAGTAGAGAAAAAACTTTTGAGCACCAAACGACGGGCCAGTGTCAAAGTCGGGCAACAAGTAAGTTATTTGTTTTACATTTCATATTATTTTAGATATTATGAGCGCAATACAGTTTCCTGAATAACTCAAATAATAATATTAATAATATAATTGTTTTCCCAGCTTCAGAAACATTAAAATTAGAATAAAAGATAGCTATTAAATAGCCCAGAAAATGCACTACACCTTTAAACATATGTGCAAGCATGTAGTGGGTCGTGATTACTTAATTCATAAAACTTTTGTGTGTCGCGTACCAAATGACACCGTTCTACACCGAAATTAGGTATGCAAAATGCAAGCTTTTATTTATACTAGTTTGTTACATATTTTATTATGAACTCCATTTGATGAAATATATTTATTATTTAAATAAGATATTTAATAAGCCTTGACCATTATAAGTATGTCAGTTTCGCGATATCAAATATTGTAACTAGTACAATTTTCAATTATATTATACCAGAGGATTTCTTTATTGAAGGGATCAGAGTCTTACTTTATTAATGGGACTTTAATGTGCTCATGTAATAACTATATAACAATATTTATAATATAACTAGAAATATATAGATGCTTTTTTGGAATTATCGCACCGTGGTCCTCATCCTCCAGATAACACTACTGATCTGAAAGCGAATAATAAATTGGTTGCATTGAATATTTTGTACATATATCTGGGAGTATATGAACCGTAGTTCTCATCCTCCAGATATCCCCTCTTAATATAAATGAATCAATAAACAACAATTATAACATTGTGAATTATGTGATGACTTAGAACTAATATCCTGAGAATTTATGAACATCCACCAATTTAAATGAATATTGATATGCTAAATAATAAAAAATGAAAAATATATTAACAGCAAATGTCTTGCTGGTCGATCTGTATTCGCCAGAAATTACCCTGTTTAACCAGTCAAACATATTGCCCAGTCTTCTTTCAACACAGCTAGTGGCTGTTGATTTAATGCCTGAAAAATATGTAAACTTGTCATGTGTCTTATTTTTAATTACTGCAAACATGTACATATCGAATTGTTGAAGCCATACTGTTTACATTTTACTTACATTCCCACCATTGAAATCTAGTACAAGGTGGAATTCTTAAACTTTCCATATTTTATTGATTAGTCAATTATTCTTATGTTTTATATATTATTGGTATTTTTCTTCTGACACCAGGGGTGACGTTTTATTAAAGAATATTTATAATGAAACACCACTTACAATCAGTTAGTTGTTATTAGTACTTAATTTATTAATAAGTACATAATTTTCATATATCGGAAGTTATTCGATCCGCCTGGCGCCTGACGCCGGAAGTTATTCATTTTCTCGTCCGCCTGGCGGGGATGCTACTATGTAGTTGATGTTAATGAGATGGGATCCTTCCTCGTCCCCTGAGCCTCACCGCTAGTACCTTTACTTCTCCATTTGGTTTCGTAAGGATATTTGTTATGGTTCGTCTAGGTCATTCCTTGCTCCGCGTGGGGCTCCCTTACCCGCGCTCTCTGCCCAATTTTCCACTGGGGTCATGCCGGTGCTTCTTGCTCTCACCTCACGGTGTGGTCCTGTCTGTGGCCAACCTGCCCCCGCCGTTAACGACAGACGCTATTTGACTATTTCCACGTGAATAATTTCTTAAACTGAAGGTCCACGTCGTTTCTCTACATCGCCCTTTCTGGCTGATTTGGATTTGACTAGACTCCTCCAATGTCGTGTAGGACCTTCTTGCTAGATAGACTTTTACATTCTCCTTCTTGTCTAGCGTATCGCTTTTGTAGCTTTTTCTAGTGCATCTTCTCTTTCTAATTGTGCCACTCTTATGGCGACTTCTCCTCTTGTTTCAACATCTTTCTTCGTTCTCTTCGACATTCACTTTATAATTCTTGCAAGTCTAACTGACTATTAGCTTCCTGACTAATCTGTCCGCCAGTTTCTGGAATTCCTTAGCAACGGATTTCACTTCTTCTAGTCTTCTTTCATTACTCCCTGCCTTACCATTTCTCTGATTTCGTTGGCTACCGTTGCTTAATATTTTTGACGAACTTATAATCACTTTTTTGTATATAAATATAAAAACTGTTACTTAAACGTAAATACATTTACTAAGAAATATAGTCAGATCATTTTTTGAAATTATCTCGGAGCATAAGCACCATAGTCTTCCTCCTCCAGATAAGACCATTGATCTGAAACCAAAAATTGGTTACATTGAATATTTTTTAGAGATATTTGGGATAATAGGAACCATAGTTCTCATCCTCCAGATAACCCATGTTAGAATAAATGAATCAACAAACAACAATTATAACATGGTTAATTATGTGATGATCTAGTAAATAGTATCCTGTCAACTTATGAACATCCACCAATTTAAATAAATATTGATTTACTAAATAATAAAAAATGATAAACGTTTGAACAGCAAGTATCTTGGAGTCTGCAGATCTGATGAATCTGTATTCTAGACATTAACCTGTTTAACAAGCATAATAGACCAAATAAAATACAAATACTATTTACCGCCAGAAACAATCAATACTCGTACTACTTGAATCACCACAAAGTGATCAGCGTTATAGCGTTTTTGCTGAGAGGAAATCAATGAGTTTTTAGTCCATTCAAGTCAATTTCGACACTTATTGTCAGTATAACTGTCTAAATTGACATGAATGGAATTAAAAACTATAGACGATTATAAATTTAATATTTCACCTTTAGGTTTTCTTCAATCGAGAGACCCTATACCTAATATAAATTGAAAAAAGACGTTCGGAGTTTTGAAAGCCTTTTGGTTTAAATACTGAATCATTCTACAAAGGTTTATAGTGAACAATATGAAAAACCTCGATATTTTACTTTTGCGTAATTCTTAAAATTTTAAATTTAATAAATACAATGAAACACAAGTAAATGAATAACAAAACGTAAGGGACCAATAAAGTCAATCAAGTTAGAGTAAAATAATATGTAACCCAATTTCCTATCCATTCCTCTTTCTGATCCTCTCCATTCATAACTAATTAATTGAAACTTTTATTTGCATTAAATGAATATACATTTAACAGAACAAAATAGTTACAGTACAAAATCAATACAAAAACAAAAACAAAAAAAAAATAGGATAAACAAGACAAATAAAACACTAGACCAAAAGAAAAGACAAAAAACACAACCAATACTTAACGCCCTGGAGAACCGAAACAGTTGCACTTCAACTGCCACCCCTCTAAGTACATTTCCTTTCCGTTTGATACTTAATATCTGACGTATAGTCATCTACTTTTCGTTATTTATTTACTCGTATTTTATTATATTTTTATAAAATTTATTATACATATGAGAGTATTCTCATATCAAAAGTTGACCGTACGGATATGTACATTCATGTTTTTATACCCTGAATCTCCAATTCCTGGCATCCTTTAAATTAGATGTTGAAAAAATATCTGTACCTGAATTTTCCTGCCCTTCATTCTATCGCTCACTGGTCTATTTATCAGTTTCACTCATCCTTTTTTTGCCTTTCGTGCTTAATACGCGCCTATCCCGACAGAGAGATAATTCGGTTTAACATATTTTAAAAAGGTCTATCCTACGTCACAGACAGGATCTCTTTTATCAAGTTTTTTTCGAGCGCTTCCGATTCGATTTATGTTTGTGTTATTTCCGCAAATGTCTTATCCATTTTTATATCATTATATACTTGTATTGACATGTATCAAGCACCTTTCTGTATTTTCGGATTTATTTATATCATTATTTATGATCTTGGGTATAGTGATTACAAAGCAATATGATTACAAAGTAATGCCATTTATTTAAGATGGTGATGTAGTTTCATTTCATTTCCTTTGTCCAAACATGTAATTGTGATTCACGCAGTTATCATCTTTCTGTTTAATGTCGTTAATTGTTATATGTAAGACA
>WYDF02113731.1:0-10321 GCA_009867245.2 Adranes taylori
TGATTTAAAAAGCAAGATTTTTAAAGCAAACACAACTGTCAACCTCATAATGTGTTGTGCATATCATTTCCGCATAACAAATGAAGAGTTTTTAGGATTTATATATTTGGAAGCATAAGAATGAGACACAACATATCTAATATCATTGTAAAGCAAATCACAAGGGCTACGAAAGTATAAAAAAGTGTATAGGGTGTTACTAAAAATTTTTTCAAAATTTTTCGTTGTGCTCACAATTGGTTCAGAATATTCAACTGTTTACAGCGGGAAAATTGAGTCCCCAATTTGTAACAAAAGTTCCCAAGTTTCATTTTTCCAACTTTCATATAAATCGAGATACTTAGGGTAGTACACGTTTTCTTCAAGGTCAAATTACTCCGGTGTTATGGTGTGAAACTTTTTAAAACTTGCTTAATCGCTTAAGTATCAAAGGAGCTGCCGGCAAAAAACTTAATTAAATTCCGTTGTCGTAAATAAATACAAACAGCCACCGAAAAATCGACTTTCCTTTTAATTTTTTGTGCAAGAAAAATTATTTTTAGAAAAATTGTTTCGTTCAAGAAAGTTGCCAACGAGGTTTAAAGATTATATTGTGTGAAGTATTAATCCTAACATATAATTTTGTAACCTATTATTTCGTAACCTAATATTTTTTCACCTGTAATTTCTGTGATATATAGTATGAAAAAAGAGGGAGATGTATGTTAAACTGAATCGTATGTATGAATTCACATCCTTGACGGTCCCCAATACGTCAGTCATTCATTCGTTCATTAATATATAGGATGCAGCTATATATTAATGAACGAATGAATGACTGACGTATTGGGGACCGTCAAGGATGTGAATAAATAAGTCTGATAAATACGTGTTTTATTTAGTAGATATATGGTTCCTCCATTCTACAGAAACAACATAAAACAAAAACATTTTTTTCTTTGGCAAGATTTTAAACTTTATAGTTTTATTTTTATATGCTAGTTAATATTTTTGTATATCTATGCAATTTCTAACGTATTATAAGTGACCCTATAATTGTACGAAGCATTTTCCAGTTTTTATTAAATGTAAGGGCAATGGTAGTTATGTTTCTTTCGTTAATTAGACATTGCCATTGAATGTAGTTACATGGCGCATGTTCTTAATTTTAATTTTCATTTTTCGTGACACGTTTGAATTTGAATAAATATTTACTTTTAATTACTAATTTAAATTACGTGGCAAGCAATTTGAAAAAAGATTAAAACAAACGAATTTATGATATATAGTTATTACAAATCGTTTTACCCGTATTTTTCTGCTAACTCTTTCGCTCTCCATTCGGTTATAACTCGTTTAGTGTCTAGATCCGCTTTATTTCCACATAAAACAATATCTGGATTATCACAGTATGCATGAGTCTAAAACAGATGATATCAGGTTTTGTAACTTACGCATGCATTACTTATATATTCTGTCCAAAACCATTATAAAAAATTTGTTAGAAACTAAAAAAAATTTAGTCACTCGCATGTATTCTGTAGTGTTTACATACATTGCAAACACTACATGTGGATTTGCATACATTGTATATATTTATTTTTGAAATCATATCACAACTACCTTCAATTGTTCAATCCAGTTCCGTATTTCCAGAAACGAATGTTCATTTGTCAAGTCAAATAATAAAAGAAAACCCATGGCATCTCGATAGAATGCAGTAGTTAGGCTTCGAAATCTAAGAAATAAAATTTAATTTGGATTATACAATGCAATCAAACTCAAGCAGAACAAATATGTTGAGAACATTCTGAGCATATTCTATGGATATGCAATGTTTGCAGTATATTCATGGCATATTCGTGGTATATTTGTCATATTTGTGCAATTTGGAGAAGGGGTAAGTATTGATGCACCCAACCAGATCTCAAGATCTCTCAGCTCTAAACAAGTTACCTGCATATTCATAATTAAAATCTTCTTTAAACATAATAGGCGCAATTGCGCAGAGATGAGTTAATAATTCTGTTGAGAATTTAAATCTTAAGTTGAATCTTAAGTTGAAGTATTATATAGTTTAGCAAAATGTCAATAGTGGCGCAATATTGTATTTGATGCTTTTTGTAATAATATATCAATAGTGTCGTAAACGTTGTTGAGAAGCTTAAGACGTATAACTTGCAAATATTGCATTTTTTTTTCTCTTGTCGTTGGTACATACACGCTGTATTTATTAAATATTTACAAATGTATTCGGATATCAGTTTATTGCTCTAAATTATTGCTTTCTTAAAAGTACTCTAACCTTTAAAATAGTAGCAATACGAGCGAGAACTATTTGTTTTAATTTTGTTTATTTCTTTTTATTAAATAAACAATTTTATTATACAAAATCCAATTTAGTATGAATTTATATCACTATAATTTATGAAAACAAATTAAAGTTACAAATCGTAAGGTGACGATAAATATTTATGTAGTGTGTCGAAATATAAACAGAATTTAGAAAGTGTACACATTATTCAGATGTAACAGCACCATTCGATAAATTAATTCGTGAAATTCTGAGCAAAGGACGACGGCTTTTCACAAACGCACGGCAATAAGTGCTGTCGAATCCATAAGTTTCTGCCATGCTGCTGGGTAGTTTATGTGAGTAGTGAATAGATAGTTGTCGAATGCAGATTGTTCAACACTCTTTATTGTATGGTAGCTGAATACGTTAGAGTCTAACGTATTCAGCTACCGTACAATAGAGAGCTAATCAGTCTAACGGTTAGACTGATACTTAAATTAAATTGCACATGCGTTAGCTGATACATTGGTAGTCTATGTTAATACCCTGGACCATTACAGGCCATTTTGTTGGTCGTTCGAACCGGATAAGGGTTTGAACTAGATTGCACAGTACAAATAATAATTAAAACACGTGCGCTAATTCATTCTATGTGCGATCGATCTTTATTATGTTCCGTACATCTGTCTTTTTCTTTAAATATTCACGTTGAAGACGTAAGCCGACAACAACATAATTTCTACTTCATTTCCCGTTTTGCTCAAATTTAAAAGATAAACGGTCATTTTAAAAGTTGAAATGATTGATTAGTTGTCTGCGATCAACAACTATTGCAAATATTGTTTCATTTCTAGTTCTGTTATCAGGTGAAAAAGAATTTAAAGAAGGGATCGCCTTAAATGAATTAGCCTTTTGAAGTTTTTAAAGTAAAATGTCGTAAAATATGTTTTTAAATAATTATTTTTTGTTAACTGTTTGAATAAATATACGATTGAGATCTAAATAATATTACTTATATAAATTCATATTAATTTCTCTTTTTTAATTTCGCTCGGAGTTTTGTTTTTTCGTGGCCTCTTATTTTTTTTTTCGTTGGCCCTAAGCACTATATCCCAAGTGCCTAAAGAAAAAACCTTAACTGTTCGCCTAACTGCTGTAACTGTTCCCTATGTTTCTTGTCGTGCGTATATATCATTATTATTGAAATGTTGATGTCGTTATCGTTGCCATTCCTATAGATCGGTTTTGTTGTCATAGTTATTGCCAATTTTGTTTATTCCTAGTTATTTTGCGCAATAAGGTAAATTATTATCTTATTTACCACAACCCAGCTATCGTAAACCATACTCTAAATTTCCACGTGACTATCAGTCTGTATTGTCCAAGGATGGTACGAAAGAGTAAAATACCGTATAATTTATAAAATAATTATTGTTCTAAGAGCGGTAAATAAGGAAGTAAATATTTTGGTAATTTACTATATTATGGATTACCATAAAGAATTTTTTTCCTTTGACAATTTCTCCCAATCAATATTTTAAAACACAATGGTTTTACAACCGATTTTTCCGAAAAACATAAAATGACCTTCAGATAAAATTTTGTTTTTAAGTAAACTAACGTATTACATGCTGTAGCGAGATTACTTGTAGAATAAAAGAAATGAAAATAATTCGGGACAACTATATATAATAACGTTCCGCGTACAGAAATATCTGTCCGTATGAATTATTGTCCGTATGTCCGTCTGTCTCTAAGAAATAAATAAATATTGATGG
The DNA here is from genome assembly GCA_009867245.2 of Adranes taylori. Taxonomy (NCBI): domain Eukaryota; kingdom Metazoa; phylum Arthropoda; class Insecta; order Coleoptera; family Staphylinidae; genus Adranes; species Adranes taylori. Next base: position 4,054 of record WYDF02113731.1, read on the forward strand.
AATCTGTTTCCCATTCTATTTTTAAAAATAAAGATGTCATAAACACATATTACGATAAGTAACTTAATTGGAGAAATTAATTAGTGCAATAAACAAATAAGAAAACATTATTAAATATATTTTTTTGTTGTATTTAAATTGAAAGGTTATTTAAAAACGCATTTTATAATGATCACATATCAATTATTTTGTAAACAAATATAATAATAAATTTAACCCGGTGTGCGTTAGGAATGAGTTTAGTAGGGATATTATGAATGCATTTTCCGGCACATATGTGAGAGACAGATAATTAGTACTGATCATGAGAGACAGATAATTAGTAAAACCAAATGTTACGTATGCTGCAACAAAGCAAAGATGACTAACTGACTGTCACTGCCCTTAGCACATACAGATATATCTTGTAACTCCTGATCCCCGGATATTAGGTTTTGTTAATAATATTATAATTCATTTTTGTTTTAACTCTCGCGAATACGTTCTTTCTATGAATACCCGTAGCGGGTCACAACGTGATATGTGAGGACTTTCACACGTTCTGTGTCAAGCAACTAGACATACACATGGCTCTTGGACTAGAAATAGGCGCGCTTTACGCCTTTAGAGAGTTAGTTTCCTATTTATTTTCGAACAAATAAATACAAAATTTTGAATATATATCCGACAGTAGCCAAGAACAGACCGGTGAAGCAGAGCAGCAATCCGAGGTGAAAAGTAAGTTTGGTTAGATACATTGTATAACATATATTGTTTAGTATTTTGCATGTTCTTCTTTATTTTATTTTTGAATAGCTTCACTCATTTCCGCTACCTATTTCCTACGCACAAGTAACGTCGACGGGCTACGAGGCGTTACATCGCGATTCCTTCACACACCGCCTATTAGAGTGTATAGTTATGGCTTATACCAGCGTGGTATTCAAGCAACTTCGACGAGTTCCGCGGCGTTGTATAAGTATTCACTTTTGGTGTATGCTAAAATTAGTCAGCTGTCAACACCAACGAACTAAAGGGTGTTGAAAAAGTTCCTTACTCTTCTAACTAGAGTGTGTAGTTGTGGTATATATCAATGTTGTACAGGGCAACGTCATCGGGCTCCGGGACGTAGTTTATTTGCTCAGCTTTGATGTACGCTGCAGCTACTCACCCGAGAAAATCAGCGCATTTCGGGGTGTTGCGAAGTTTCGTTATATCCTTTCACTAGAGTGTGTGGATGGCTTGTACCGGTGTTGGACACTGCTTCGTCAACGTACTTCGGGGCGCTGAATGTATGTTCAGCTCTGATCCATGCTAATACTACCCGCTGAAAACAGTAACATCGACGGATTCTGGGGTGTTACGTAACATTAGTGATTTCCAAAACTCATACCGTACCCACCGCTTGCACCAAAATATTCGAATCTACCCATCCCGCGTTTGCGAATTAATGATTAATTGCTAGTAACCGCATTCCTTATTTTCGCTGTATTTTATTTTTGCCACCGCATATATTTTGCTTTTGTTTGCTTTTTTTCTATATTTATATATAGATTTTTCTATGCTTTGTTTATTATTTTGCGTCATTGCTGGACATTTATTCATTTGTTTATTAGTGACATTTTATTTTGGGCATTAATATCTTTCTTTCTCTGTTTTGTCTAAAGAATAATAGACGGTTCTTAAAACTTTAATGGTGTTTCACTCATTAGTGGATACGTTTATTGCAGCTACCCGCAAGATATAGGACACCTGGTTTACTTGCCAACTTCAGCTACCTAAGCCTTCAGAGAGCCTCGGAGGACCGAAAGAACATCTGTTCATAAGTGCGGTCTCACATTAAACTGACTTGGCGCCCGATGACTTTTTCTGAAGGCCTTCAGTATGTAACTATTTGCACCATTTGTGACAATCGCTATGCTCTCCATAAGCAGCGTCGCGCGTAGGAGTTGCGTTAGCGTATTAAACAGATTACGGGAGGTTGTCATATAGATTTGGCGCCCGCATAGGGCATCGGCGTCCCGCTGTCAGTCTAGCGCGCTATCATAGTACGATGACACTACGCTGTTGTTGTTGTGGTCGTTACAATGCGCTTGTTTCTGTTATATATACTAGACGTGACAAGTGTGAACCAAGTCAGTCAGTCAATGAAGCATAAGTAGATAGAACGGCAATAAGTTGTTTGTGTTTTTATTTTAGAATTATGTAGTTACGAGTATAATATTATTAAGTTCACATTATATTAATGAATACATACAGATATCAAATACTGCTTTTCCATAAAGACCTAGCAAATGTATAAGAAAACGACATCTCGCAACAGACTTAGGTTAGAGCCGTAAGGCGGTTAGTTTCGTTCTAGTATACCGGTATAGTACCGCGTTGCGACAACGGTTAGCGGATGATAACTTGTGTACAAATTAAAGTGAACTAGTGAAAAAAATGTATAATCTAAGAAAACCTAAAAGTAGTGTTTTATTTTAGACTGGCACGCAATAATTTCTGTGGCATTCCGACGAGAGGGCGCCCCATGCGCAAGATGGCGACGGAAAATGTATGTGGATAATATCGTGAACCAACGCCAGTCTCTCGTCAGTACTTGCACTGAGCAAGAGAGGGTGCTAGTTGTACCAATCGATTGTAACAGAAAATTTTCGTTATAGTAAGATAATGCAGTTATGCTACAATCAAAACGAAAACTCGTAACCCTTATTACCTCTATATAACTGGTAAATCCGAAATATGAAAAACATTAACATCTAGAACGTTCCGTGAATATCTTAAAATTCTTCCAATACCCTGTGCATCTGTAAAATCTATATCATAAACAAATTTGATCTCACACTGCAAAGTATTATTTTTTGCTTCAATTGAAACTACACGGTCTAGGTTTGCTTCTTGTTTTCCGGAGTTTCAATATGCTTCAATATGTTTTTTCAATATGCTTCTAAATATACTTTTCAATATCCATCAATTCATATGTGCCTGTACTCATATGTATCTCCTGATTTCCATTATTATAAACAAATTTGTTGTTTATACCTTCTTCTATGATTAAAATTGACTTCCATGTATGAAAACCTATTAATTCTAGACAATACGTTGAATTCGGAATAATGAGTTACAATACGTATTATACTTGAATCTTGTTTCATTCAAACAAGAACTGTAAACACAAAAGTCTACACTTGTAGGAATCGTATGACTGATATGAATCATGGTTATAACGTATCTCACTACCTATTAAATAGTTTACAAGTTCATTTGTTGACCGAAGACTTCCAAATGAATCGAAATAGTCTACAATGCCTTCACGCTTTCTATATGCAACCCAATGTGTTCCCAGACCTCGTAGAGAATCCAAATTCATAATTGCATTTTCATTAACCCACGGTTTTTCGGTAAGGAATCTCGCATGAAGACACCACGAAAGTATTTGATATGCTTTGCTGCTTTCCGACTATCATTATCCGTCAGAGCTCGTCGAGGTACTGAGTTTATTAGTTTTTTTGATTATACGGACGCAAATATAATCCTAGACCTGTACGTTTGGGCTTCAAATATAATGGGGAACCGTTCTCTCCGATTGCAATTGCTTCCATAGTTTTACTATGTCGCTTCAATTCCTCCATTTTCTTTTGGGCGTTTTGAAATTTTTAGACAGAATTTACAATAGCGGACGCTCTGGAAGATAGAGCACCAAGAGCATACAAACCAGCAAATAATAGCGGTACCAAAAAAAGCAAAATGCCTCCACTCTTTGGGATAGTGGTGTTACGTATGATATGTAGTGTTCGTTGATACATTCTTGATACTTTCTTACGTCCTTCAGCATTCTTTACAGCCATTCGCACAGTAGCTAGTGCAATCTAGGCTCCACTTGCAAAATATGGAATAGGTTTAAGTTTCTTTGGAGCGCATCTCCCAAAACAATCTCATGTCGTTTAGCTTTCATGATTCCGCCAACTAGAAGCGATGCTGTTTTCTCACCAACCGTAGCGTCACTATCATATAATCTCTCCCAAGTCGCCTTTTCCAAAATTTTGTCTGGTAAATGTCGATCGGTTAAATGCGTACTCTAAATATGCTATATCGTACGGTTTACAAGCAGCATCATGCTTATTAATACCCCTGCCCCCACTATTTCAATCGCTTCGTACCCGGACCGCAATATTGATATGTCGGTAAATGTAGCTCAAAAGGAATCTTCGAATAAATGAATTGACTAAACCATCACCAGAGCAATACAAAAGCATGGATAAAACAGTACAATCTATGCTTTGTAGAGCAATATATACCTCAAATGTATAACTAACTAGGTAGAAATGAAGTTGATAAAATAGCGCGCAATTAATCCAATTGAAAATTTAGATTTTCTTACCGCAAAATGTAGTCAGCCTTTTCAGCCGAGACATAGCTTATTGCTTCCAGATTCAATACGCTCTCTTATATGCGGGCCATCAAACACTGGAAAATCAAACGCAATGCTTGCATTGCTCTATGATCAAAACGGAGTAAGGTTTGAAAATGTGTATGTTTTCCCAAATCTCTCTATCAACCAAAGTATCAACTATTAGCTACAATTCTAAAAGGCATTAAAGAAGTCAAGTATTTTGAGTACAATGAAAACGCGTAAATCCTAGATCTCAGTGAATCGCGCCCGAATTATATTTTCATTTTTGATGATGTTCTTGTGAAGGGCAAGAAAATATGAAGGAATATTTAAGAATCGGTAGTCGTAAGGATATTGATTCCTTCTATTTAGCGTAAACATTTTCATCAATACCAAAGCAACTCTGCCGTGATAATTGAAATTTGATTGTGCTTTTTCACAGGATCATATGAATCTTGAACACATTTACAAAAATCATGTCGGGACAGATCTGAGTTTTAAACAATTTAATACAATGGCTGGTGAATGCTGAAAGCAAAATATATTTTTTTAAAAATTTGCAAAGATGCTGATATTGATAAAGGCCGTTATAGAATAAATTGTGATCAGTATATAATTACCTCGTCAATAGACAACAAATAGAATGGACAAGAAAGAACGTGATATTGTGAAAAAGTTGTAGACATCCGCAATGTCATTCGTCGGAAAGTGAGAGCGATTAAAATGGGCAGTGAACGACAAGCACAAACAGTAGGCAAACTCAACAAACCAATTGTAGAGCCTTTAGCAAACATAGCATCAATTTTAGCTGTTAAGGAAGAACCGATTGCACCTAAAGATAAACCCGCTGCTCCACAAGACGAATCAAAACCAGTGCTTCAAGTTAAACCTAAACCAAACCGAGTTTCTGCTTCGTTTAAACGAAAAGCAGGTACGAAATTAACAAAAGCAAAACCCAAACACTCGAGGTTAAGCACAAAATCTCCAGGCGTCGTTCAAATTGAGAAAGCTAACATTTCAATTGCTCCAAAAGAATACGCATTTGAATAAAATCCGGTAGAAGTGGAAGACGAAGAGATTTATGGAAGCGATAAACACACAAACGAGTCTTTTGCTGGCGAGCATGATATCAGTGAAAGCTTTTTAGACCAATATGACGAAATACCAAGAGGTTATGTGGAAGATTTACTAAGAGATTGACTCAGCACTGTACATGATAAAACGTCAGCTGCGGTGAAATAAAACCCTTTTTAGAAAAATTGCATATAGGGGATAGTGATGTAAACATTAAAGTCAAACCTCACAAGACGATGGAACTAAATGGTACTACTTATCCGGACACAAGAAGTTTTATGAACTTTTACTGCGAGAGACCCACGAGACCCACGAGAGACCCACGGATTTTAAGAGAGACCCACGGGCTACGATAGCCGAGACCAAATATTTTACAAAGAAATTTTGCTTGATAAACATCCAGTACATCCCAATTATAGCCCTAATCTAGAGTAGAGGGGCAACAGATGAAACCTGGAAATATGTCAACATTATCAAACTACTACTAGCATCTGAGGCACCTTTAAGTACACGGTTGCGTATGCCATCACAAAGTAGCAACAGGCAAGCAAAATTGCATCGCGAATGATTCAAACAGGGTTCCGGTTTAAACGATACATCGATGTGTGTGGATAGTAGAAAAACTAGTTATGTGTTGTATGATGACCCTAATAAACTCGCTTACCGGTTAGCTGTACTGAAAGCCTCCCGTAAAGCTGATAATTTAGTTGCGCGCAACAATGAGATCCCATCAATTGCTGAAGAATTTTTTTTTTTTTTTTTGTTTTGCGTAGGAAGTGGAGAATCTTCATAGACAAAGGATGCCCGATGCAACCAATAGTG
>WYDF02113742.1:0-23516 GCA_009867245.2 Adranes taylori
TCCTTCTAGATATCCTCCATTTCGATATGTATAAGCTAATTTATAAATCTCGACATTTAATAACAAAAAATTTTAAGAATGATGGAAACCTCGCATTATATGTTGTATTGTTTATTAGGTTGTGTAAGTTGAATCTGGCGCAAAAATTAATAACCAATAGGATTGCTTCTTGAAATTTTCTATGCTATATCAAGTATGATTTACAAACACACATATTGTGCTGCCAACGTTACCTGCGCGCTTTCAAGGCTTGTTCCGATTGCTACAGTTTCTACGTTTGGTGGTTCCATCACCAGTATGTTACAACAGTACTTTTTCCTTATGATGTTAGCTACGCCCTCGCCATTGCTTGAAGGTCTGTCATTTCTGAATATGCAAACATTCCAGAAATTTCTTCTTCGTTTAAAAAGGTTTTTATCTCCCCTGGCTTGTTTTCAAATCCGTTCGTATTCGAGGTTGTTATTCTTACTTTTGTATTACAATCCATTAAAGGATGCAGCTTCTAACAGCTTTCAAATCGAGGTGAGGGGCTAACCGTTTTTCATTATGTTGTCTCAGTTTTATACTAATCAGAATGCTCTCGTGGCGAAGAGAAAAATTAGAGACTAGACAGCTGCTTCCTTGCCTCTCCCTGTGTACGCCTATGGACAGGTTGTTTGTTTCTTTAAATAGTTGCCATTCAAGATAATAACAAATGCTATAAAGATACTGAATGAAAAGTACGTTATTTTATAACGTGTTGGTGTTAAACGGAGTCATATTATCCCATCGATTCATAAATTCTTGTCTAGGCTGTATGTTATGTATTGTTCATGACTTTTTGTGCAGATTGAAAGGCGTGAAGTACCTCAATAAACATTTAATTACATGTCTCGAAATTATCTCGTTCAAGAATCGCATTTGTATGATTTGAATGAGCTTGCGTTTATTTAAACTATCTTTCCGGTTGAAACGAGAATCGCATTCTCAGCATTAATATGATTTCTCACCGGTATGAACAAATTTATGGTTATTTAAATAACTTTTCAGTTTGAAAGTAGAATTGTATTTTACATATTTGTATGGTTTTACGCTTTGTGTTTGTTCTATGTACCTTTATCAACAAAACTGGAATCACACTCTGAGCATTTGTATGGTTTCTCGTCAGTATGAATAAGCATCTAGTTATTTAAACTATCTTTCCAGTTGAAATGAGGATCGCATTCTAATACTCATATTCTCCCGTGGGCCAGAGAATAACATAAATCTGCTCCTGCTTCTTTGCGTTGTGTGAATAATGTTGTTTTTCCGTTGGAGCGTCTACGTGTCATATCTAAATGTTAAAACGGAAAAACTTGAGGTTTCAAATAAAAGGTAAAGAGCAACCATAATTCTGTTTCTTAGGTAACCGTTGTATGCACGCAGGTTCATTGACGTCTGCAGCTGCTAGCAGCCTTAAATTCAAGGGGCGGGGCGAGTCGATTCTCATTACGTGCTCTCAATCTTATACTAATCTGAATGCTTTTGTGGTGAAAAGAAAAATTAGAGGGGTACCTGCTGCCGCCTTGCCCCTCCCTGTGTGCTCCGATGGAGAGGTTGTTCGTTTCTTCAAATGTTGTTCAATTAACGTTATCTCCTTCTATGTTCGGTTAAAGGTGATTCTCTGAAGTAAGATAATTAATTACAGGTAGAGCCGCACCAACAATAGTCAAATGATTACTTAGAAGCCAAATATAGATATAAAATATGTATAGAGCAAGGTACGTTATTTTATAAAGTACCTCATTAAATGAGTGATGTACAAAAAATAATAAATATATAAGTAAATGGGAGATAGATAATTCACTATAGAGTAAAGTTGTAAGTTGACGGCAAGAGGCTACTGTATAGCATCTTGAGTAAATGGGATATGTAGCAAAATATAGAGGAAATTTATATGTAGACGACAAAAGGCTACTGTATAGCCTCTTGGAAAAGAGATATATAGACGATTAGTACAGGGAAAGTGTCGAGTTGATGGCATCCGGCTACTGTATAGTCTCTTGTGTAAATGGGATATAAAGCAAAAAGCAAAATTTAGTAAAAATCTATCTAATGTGACTTAATAATGCCACAAGAAAACCATATGGCTTGCGCGGTTAGGAAAAATGTACGGGCCAAGAGAATTCCATTCTGGGACCCACGTGTAAATGACACAATAAATGACACATGTAAATGACAAATATATAAAGCAAAGAAAATATAGAAAAACAAGTAATATAGGGTAAGGGGAGCTATGCGATAGCTCCCCTACTAAACGGGATATGAAGCGAAATATATAAGAAAAATAAGAAAAACAAATAATATAGTGTAAATTCACCAATAGACAAGTCCTCTACCCCCCCCCCCCATACGATGTATGGGACCTTGAGTGATGGGAAATATATAAGAAAATAAGTACAATATACAGATAAACACAAGAGAAACAAAAGGTTCCTATGAGCAAATGTGTGGTAGACATTGGCCAAGTAGACGGCAAGGGTCATTTCTTGTGACCCTTGTGTAAATGGGTGTTGATAAAGAAAACAATAGATTTTAAAGTAGGTATAACACTAATTTACAATAGATTAGATTTATTATAAAGATAACAATTTACATATATAAAAACAAAGTCTATGTAGGAAAATTCTTAAGTCTAATAGCATGTAATAGCAATCATCTAATCTAATAGCAGTCAGTGTAATTTTAAAACCTAGGTCCTTTAAACCCATAAGGTATAGAACCGTAATTATTTAAAAAATTTCGCTTTGTTGAATTAAGTCTATATATTTTTGATTCGTCTATTGTAATAACTCAATGATCCTCGGTTCTTCGTGTTTGCCATGGCGCAGCTACAATAGGCTCGTCGACGTCTTCATTATCGTTCAAAATCATGTCTCAGATTGTAGAAAAATTGACTTTTTTAGAACTTGTACAATTTAATCGTATTCCTTTTACACGTTACATATTCTTTATTATCCTACATAGAGATCACTTTATAACCATAGTTTTTGGGACCACCGCTTACAAATTCAGAAATATAACTTCCAGGTACATATGTTTCTAGTTCGTCCGTCATATCTCCAATGCAATTACCGGTTGGCGGATCATATTCATCTTCTCGATATACATATAATACCAAATCTGTATCATATTACAGTATTTGATCTCCATGTTGCTCCAGATACGAATATAGTTTAAGACAAGCCTGAGTAGTGACATACGAAGCAATACAAACATTAGCAGTAGGAAGAACTTCAAAAGATTCCTCTGTAAATACGAAGGTCTAGTCTTGTGTCATTGTTAATAGTAATTATTTAATTTGGAGATGAGTTCCACAGACATAGTTTAATAATGTTAAATAATTCGTAAACTTTCATGAGTAACATAATAATTTTCTAAACTAATTTGCTTGAATATATTGCTGTTGGAGTTTTGGACGTTTAAAAATTATGTTCAGTAAGACATTCGAACATATTGCATAAAATTAAAATGCTGGAATTAGTTTGATTAAAATTGCATTTATAAGCAAAACTCATTTTATAACAGTCTGTATATATAATTAAAAATATATCATAAATACATCATATATTTCATAATAAGTGCATCACTTAAATCAAGTAACACCTCAAATAACAAAAGAAGCTTTTTAAAATATTTAGAATAATGAACTCTCTTCTATTTTGCATGTGAACTTAAAAATAACTTAAATCGGTGGAAGACATGCGCGCAAAAATTTTTGAATGTAGTATAATGAGAATTACAAAATCTTTGCGTATCCTAATTTGGCTACAGGCGCTCATATGTATTCTAACGCTTTTTGGCATCCAGCCAGAGGAAAACACGAGAAAAATAAATTATAAACGCGTACTCGCTTACAAGTAAAGTGTTTACGAAGCCGTATGAGTCTTATTCACCTACATTTATATGTAATATATCAAATTAAATGGCCTTAGGTAAATATATGTAGATGTTCTTAGTTGGACCAAAGCCATTTTATTATGTCACATAAAGATGTTTCTTCTTATTTAATGTCTTTCAAATTTACTAGAAGAATTCTTAGTTTTCTTAATGCCGCTAAATTATTTTGATAATGCTCAAATATTTGGAAAACAACACTTATTAAAAAAATATATCGATTGCCAGAACTCATGAAAGATCTTATTGTGCTCTGTCTAGTATTGGCGATATGATGACCATTTTGTAAGTTGCTTGGGCTTCGCGACAGGGTTTCTATTTAAAGCGTCTTTGTGGAGTTGCCACTTGTATCATAAAACCAATGGCTTCAACTATATTTCCGGTTGAAACGAGAATCGCATTCTGAACAATTGTATGGTTTCTCACCGGTGTCAATAAACGTGTGGTTATTTAAACTAACTTTCTGACTAGAACAAGAATCGCAGTCTGAGCATTTGTATAGTTTCTCGCCGGTATGAGGAACAAGTTTCCATAATTTTGGTTATACTGAATCGTCTTTCAAACTTTTGCATATCTATTAAACTGTGGAGGAAGTTCTATTCCCCCGAATCCTTTCCTTATAATTTTAATTCTTGCAATCCTAGAAGGTACTGTGACGGAGTAAAACAAAAACAGACCCTGGTTGAATTTTCTTTACATTTTGTCCACCAAGCTATGAAACTGCAACGACCTCTGACTGGATATAGCATTTCATCAATAGTCACGTACTCGTCCAAATTATAGCAAGCCTTACTATTTTCAACAAATGGATCTAAAAATGCTCTAATTGCTGCTAACTTATCAGTTACATGCCTTTCTGTTCTTGTTGTGTTATCATCAAATCTTAGACAAACGCTTGTAACTCATGACAGCTCTGGTAATTGTAATTCCAGTTCCATCTGATGTCCAAAATTCCTTTACATTTTCATGATGTATTTTTTTTATTGCAAGTAGATATAATAAACCCAAATGTGCCATAAATTCATTTCTCTCCCTGTCTCTCTCTCTCTCTCTCTCGAGGTGGCATCTGTCCCCTCGACCATCTCGACCGTAATATTCGAGGTGGCATCTGTCCCAATTACCTAAGAAATTTGTAAGCCTACTGTACTTTAGAATGGTAATGTAAATAAATAAAATGAAGACACATACCCTTGGCGCCATCTCTTGTACTATGTTATAATTTCATTATGCCAACCGTCTAAAGACATCCTTAATTAAAAAGAGAAATAATTAATTAACATTATAAGGACTATATTTCTGTAATTAGGCAAATAGTTATTTTGATTTGAAGTTGTGTTGAGTTATGAACTTTGGCATAGAAGTCATTGACAAAATATATCAGACATATTCCAATACCCAACCGATTCTAACATATTAGTGCATGTTTTATTCCACAGATGTCACGGCAAGAATTCTTTCTATTTAATATAGCATAAGGTAACCAGATTACTAATTTTAAATCAATAAACCATTTACCATTCTTCATCTATTGGACTACTGATGGGTCCCTCATTTATGAGATACCTCATTTGAGGCCTCACTCTCATGAAAAGACCGAGCTACTCTTTTTTCAAATACAAAGCGAAAATAGAGGAATTCCTCTTTTACTTTAATTTTGTTTGTAGACCGTGGCCAATCACAATCAGGACATTTAAACCGTTTATCGTTTAAATAATGACTTTGCATGTGTCGAGTTAAATAATGTCTGCGCGGCGTTGAATATTCGCAATATGTACAATTTAAGTGGATTCTCAGGTTTATGTTTATAAAAGTGAACAACCAGCAAATTTTTACGTGCTGTCGCAAAATGGCAATCCGAACATTTGAATGACTTTTCCCCGGAGGGCTTACGTTCGGGCATAATTAATTGTCTTTTGCATACAGTTTTGTAACCATAAACTGAAAATATTTATGCGATTTCTTACGATCAATTTCCCACATCTACCACATACTCCCACATCTAAATTTCAACAATTGTACTTACTTAATTCCTTTTGCTTTTATCCAGAGCATCGCTTTTATATAGGCCATCGACGAATTTTCTCCAGCACACTATATCTCTAGCGAGGACCTTCAGCTATGCAAAAGTCTTTCCTTCCTTTTTTGCCTCTTCATCTACAGTCTTTCTCCATGATGTCTTTGATCTTCCACGTTTCCTTTTTTCCCTGCGGATTCCAGAACAAATCTTGTCTCTCTACAGCATCTTGGTATTTTCGGAGTGTATGACCAATTCACCTCAATTTTCTTCTCTTGATTTGAATTAAGATGGATTCCTTTCTCGTTTGGTTCAGGAGATCTTTGTTAGATATCACATTTGGTAACAAGATTCGAATTTTTCTGGGACATCTATTCAGGAAGACCCGGAAGCTACTGGTGATTTTGGAAGTGACCTGCCACGTCTCACAATCGTATAATAGCACTGCTATCACATTGGTTCTGAAAATTCGGAGTTTAGTCGTTGTGGAAATCTCTCTTGCCCTACGTGGATACAGCTGAATGAAGGCCCCATTTGCCTTTCGAATTCTAACTTGTTTTATCTTCATTATCTTTTTTTGGAAGAGTTTACTTTCAGAGCACTCGAGGTTTTGGAGTTTCTTTTCCATATTAATATATTTCTGTAAGAGTAGGCAGATATCATCTGCAAAATCTAGATCCTCCATTCATCAGTGACATTCCACTGTATGTCCCTCTTTTTTCCCTCCGTGACTTTCCTCAGCAACTCAACCAGCACCAGTAGAAAGATTGTTGGGGACTGGATACATCCCTGGCGAGCTCTTGACTTGACTACGAAAGGTTCCCTGATTTTTCCCTCATGAATGACACGACATGTGTAGTTGTTGTATGTTTCTTTAATTACTTTTGTTATCTTCTCCGGTATCCAGTATATTGCAAGGTATGTCCCTTTTAAGGGCATCAAAGGCCTTTTGAAAATCTACGAAGAGAAGATGAAGGCTAATGATAAATTTATTTGACTGTTCGATAATAATACGAAGCGTGAGAAACATATTTCAACAGTGACCGAAAACCTACTGACAAGTATAACTACGACTTTACTTACATTTCGGGGGGTGTATAAGCACCCAAAAATACCGCCTGCGTACGCAACTGTATTTGAATATTTTATGTTTTTAAATCGCCATTTGCATTAAAACGTTTTCGAAAGCATGACCATATTTTTTATAAAATATATTGAAAATATATTTTAAGTAAATTAAGTAAAGAAATGTATTTTGTTTCAGGTCGATAAATAAATAAAACAAAAATGCCTTTCAAACCAGTCGAGAACCCGAAATGCCCAAAATGCGAAAAATCTGTCTACGCTGCTGAGGAACGTGTCGCTGGCGGTTATAAGTTCCACAAAACATGCTTCAAATGTGGTAATTATTCAGTTTCATTACAATTGTTTAGGTTTTGCTTTCAAAGTGCTTTCAGAATGTTACTATATTACCTTGAAGCCCTATCATGAGCGTAGGTAAGGGAGGGGGGGGGGCGGTTACAGGGTTTCAACCCGCTCTCTCCCTATCACTTTAGAGTTTTCAGTCAATAACAAAAACAAGAGACGAATCCAGTGGAGATGTTTTCATTCATCTACCAGTATTGCCATTTATAAGTGCTGTGATTCGAGAATGCAAAAGATTTGAAGTGTTTAATCATATTTGGATGTCAGAAGAAAATTTTAGGTTTCCTGTTTTCGGTAAAGAAAATGTGGCGTTTCGAAGTACTTGATTCTAACAGCATTTTTGGATGCATATTCTGATGCCTTAAAAGAAGCACTGTGGAAAGTTTGCATATCTTTGAAATCAAAGATGGGTTCGTGGAAAATATGCACTACACTCTCTGGTTACAAAAATATTTATAAACTGGAAAAGAGCAAAAAAAAAAGAGAAACAGTTTGAAAGCTATCATAAAAACTGCCTTGTTACGTAGACGACAGCAGATTTAATTAAGGGGTCAACAGGAGCTGGGTTATGTAGGATTATCGGAAGCCGAAAACATTGATGGTTCATTTAGGACTCTTCTTTGCTTTCGAGCCCGCTCTGATGATAAGTCTTTCAAAGAATTGATTTTTAATCAAAGCAAGAGTAGTCTGGCTATGTACACATCACCTGAAATTCTTCTCCTGGCGGATCTTTCCCGTCCTAAACAAATATCTCTGTCACAGCTCTGATGGGAAATCGGACTTCCTGGATGCGGGAGGACTTCTTAGGATTTATTCATGTTGATGATGTTACTGTCGAAGGTTTGTCTTCAACTATTTTGAATACACTCCGTTCACATGGTTTAGATTTCAACTGCATGATTATAAGTCGTAGGTTAAAGGAAATGCGAACAATTATTAATGGACAGTTTCATTAATGGACATTCCTGAGAAATACAAGGTATTCGAGTCTAACTAGGTATGATAAATAGCGGCTAATCAGTCGGCTTTTCAAGACGAGCACTTGCAGCAAATGGCAAACCTTACTGAAATTTTTCAATCTACGCTTATTTCTTGATTCGAGACTCGTTGAATGAAGAAAGATGAGTCAATTGAAAGATTTGCACAATTATATGAAGTCGTACGACAAACTCTTGAAAGCCTTCAAGCTTCTTAAGATCTCTAAGAAGAGAACTACGGTACACGCAATTTTTTCAAGAAGTCCAGGAAATGAGCTCCGACGAAATAATTATTCCAGGTTTGACTAGAAGGCACGTTTTTTGCCAAAATGTCCATGCAGACTCAGCCGTTCATTTGAACACGGAACTGGAAACACACTTACCGTGTAATGAAGATGTCATAGCTGACATGTAACTCGTGATTCCGAGGCGAAGCAAAATGGACAAGAAAACTATAAATCGAATCCCAAAAAAAAACTAGCAGCTCTATACTTGAGTTTTGATGATAAAAATTGTAACCATCTGATTCTGTGTATGAGCTGTGGATAGATTCTTCTGAAAAACCATCTACAGCTTTTGAAGCCATTGACATATGATGAGAACTTCAACTCATATATACAAACAATGCAACAAATTTCCGCGACTGTTTCAACAGCAACTTTCGAATGGACTTTACAATGTTATTGTGTCTTAAAAGCTACTTCCGAAATAGAACAGGATAGGAGTGACTCACAGTACACCGAATAGTTATGAATAGTTAACTTTTATTAATTAATGCTGAGGTTAATGCGTTGAATTTTCACGAACCTTCGTTGCTACACTACTTTGAAAATGATTTTCAAATGGAAACAGTATTTAAGGATACTAATAGTATCAATCAAGAAATGCATCACTACTTTAATAATAACATGAAGCATCAGCAAAACAGTAGACTTACTACAATCTGTTAGATAAAAAGGTTTTTTAGAAATGTTGCATTACTATCGCTATCTATGGACTTAGTTTTCCTATTACAGCAATGGCCTCCATAGAAAGCATCTCGTGCTACCAGTAGCGTAGTTCTGGTAGCTGTGGTAGCTCTGGTAAAGTCTGTGGTAGCTCTGGATCGTTTAAAAGTCTTTCTGTAAAATTACATTCCCAACACTTAATCACTTTATAACCAAGTTTTTGAAGTAGAGTTGATGTTGCTTCTGCAGATTCAAACAATGAATCGAACGTGTCTGGAGAATCTTTATAGATAGGTTTATCTGGGTTAGGCTGTAATATTGAATAGAACCATGATAAAAACACCACATAAATTGAAATACTTGATTGGATTCTTCACAATAACCGTCACCTATATTTCTAGCTAGTTTTATTTGCTTTCATTTCGCTGCATGATGAATCGTTTCATTTCTATTACTTTAGTTTAATTTAGTATAACATGCGCAAACATTTAGGTCGACTGTAGCAATAAAATCCCTTCCATTTAGTATAAGCATATACTACGATAGTACTGAGTAATTGGTTTTAATAAGCAACCAACAAGAGATGTTGCGAAAAGTATAATAAAGCGCGCCCTAACTAATGCAGAAATTTAAGTGTCTAGTTTAATTTTAACTTATATTGATGTCGCAATGTGATCTAAAATATATAAATGCTAAACAGAAAGATTTTTTTTATTTGCTATGATGCCACTTACGTTGGTTTCAAAATCTATGCTAGACGGATTTTAGACGTACTATATAGTCAAACAATTAATTTTTTAAGTATATTTATTGGCTTACAAATGTGAACTACACGTCATTTTGTTAAAATTGTTTGGAAACTCTGACTTACTAAATAATATAATTTATTATCGATTAGAAATAAATAACTTTTTTAAATTGTTTTTATAAGATTGAAAAAGAAATTGTTTTTAATTAAAAAAAATTTTCTTTATTTTAAAAACTTTGTTTTTAAAAATTTTGAAAACATTTAAAATAAAAAAAATTCTTTATTCATTTTTTTAAATAATTTCTATTTTAAAAATTTTAAAAAAATAAAAATATATAAAACAATTTTTAATGAATATTTATTTTAAATTTTTTTAGTTTTATAAAATTTTTATTTTTTAAAATAAAAAAATTTTAATTAAAAATTTAAAAAAATTATTTAAACATTTTTTAATTAGTTTTTTTTTAATTTTTTTTAATTTCAATTAAAAAAAAATTATTTAATTAAATAAAAATAATTTTTTAAAATCTTGTTTCATTAAAGGAATGTGCGGAAAAATGTTGGATTCAACGAACGTCACTGAGCATGAAAAAGAATTATTTTGCAAAAATTGTCATGCTAGAAAATATGGTCCTAAAGGTAATTTCTTATCAATCTATAAGTATATTAATTACATGAATATTTAATTATTAGGTTACGGTTTTGGTGGTGGTGCTGGATGTCTGAGCATGGATACTGGCGCCCATTTACAAGGGTGAATCTTGCTTGTTTTGTAACTATCATTTATTAACATAGAGTAGATATATAAATATTAGAACAACATTATTAACAATTCACATACACCAAGGGCTATCGGTTTTATATTTATATATAGTATTACAAAACAATTATTACCATTAATTCGATAAAGTTAGATTTTAAGGATTGTGAAACTGTTGGGCTGAACGAATGTTAGATTTGAGGGCGCTACCTTATCGTTTAATAATTTTATTACATTTTTGAGCTGTTCAAAAAATATTGTTTAACATGTTTTATTACTATATTTGTTATAATCATACTAATTCTTATGAAAGTTTACGGTAACTGTTACACAGTAACAGTAAAAACATAGTAATAGACTTTGCAGTAACATTTTAATAACTGGATTAAAATTTATCATATACATCAGAATCTGTTTAACTTTCTTTTGATCAGAAAAACAGTTGACTCACCATGCACAATATGATTGCAATACCATTTGTACATTCATGCCCACTACAGATGTACTTCAAACGCAATCTGTAACTGAAAGACCTAACAATATATTGTCATTTGAAAATGATTCAACACAATTAAAAGTGCCCATTGTTGTGTATGCTGACTCTGAATCGTATCAAGTTCCTATTCCGTCCTGTGCTCCATCTTCTTCCCAGTCCTATACTATTACAACACATGTACATGTGCCTTATTTATAGTTTTGCTTATTATATTGTTTCCGATATTGACCCTTCTCTCAACAAATTTCCTACCTCGCCTACTAAGCGTCGAAAAGAAGTTTGTTCCTCATTCAAAGTCTATCACTTAAATTTTTTTTCAATTATCTCTCTCTAACATACAAAAGTATTCGTGCAAAAAACTACTTCTTTTGCCACTAAATTCTTTTTCGTCTCTATAAGTTTTTTCCTCTCGTATATCTACAAGTGACAAGATCTTTACATTGGAATCCCAAGAAATGAATACGTCTAATATCTTTAGGCGTTACAATATCATCAAAATTGTTCTACTATTCTTATACCAAAACGTTGATACAAAATTACATTGAAAATATAGTTATACATATATAGAATATTTTGCAATACCAGAATCGGGGTTATTATTTTGAATAACTTATACCGTATCCAATTTTTGATACAAGTGTGTACACAATTTATTAAACGTACATAATAATAATGACATAAGCTCAAAATTTATATTTAATTTGCATTAATTTGCATTTGTATTTACAGTTTAATACATTGCATTAAATAAGTAATTGAAATGGTGAATGCGTCAGGCATTACCCCCATACATTCACCAATATTTTATCCAGCTCCCGCCAATTCCTACTACTACGTATAAGTACAGATAATGTATGTAACTACATATACAGCTACAGTTTTGTTGTACAGATACAAAAGGCTGAAAATTACAGATGTGTAATTACGAAATTCTGTAAGTTTACGTCACCGACAAGTTTTTTACCGAATCATCGTAAAATATCTAGATATAAAAATTTTACAATTTTGTACAAAATCATTATAAAATATTATAGAAATTTTAAATTATACATTTTTTATCTATCAAAAAAAAATCTTATTAAAATCTTAAAAATCATAACAATTTTGCTCAAAATTAGTATAAAATATTTTAGAAATTTTAATAGATTTTTTTATCTATCAAAAAAAATGTTTCCAAATATAAACATTTTACAATTTAACCCAAAATTATTATAAAATATTTTAGAAATTTTAAATTAATTTTTTTTACCCAGCGACAAAACTAAAATTTTTCCAAATATAAAAATTTTACAGTTTTGCCCAAAATTGTTATAAAATATTTAAGAAATTTTAAATTAAAAATTTTTTTTTATTTATTTAACAAATATATCAAAAAAATATTTCAAACTGAAAATTTTACAATTTTGCCCAACATAATTATAAAATATTTAAGAAATATGAAATAAAAAATTTAAATAAATTTTTTTCTAGCGAATTTTTTTTTTTTATATAATCATAAAACAATTCTAAGTATAATAATTTTATGATTTGCCCAAAACCATTATCTAAAATATTTTTAGAAACTAGACCAGAAAAAAATAATAAATGTATAAAATGAATGCAATAGATTTTCCCGTAAATTAAAAATTTTTTTTAACTATAACAAATAATTTTAATTTTTTTAAAAAAATGTTTATAGAAAAATCAAACATTTTCTTCAATTTAATTAAAACTTTCTTCATTTTGAAAAAAAAAATATTTTTGTTGAAAGAAAACTTGTTTATAGAAAAATCAAACTTTCTTCATTTTCTCAAAATCATTAAACCGATTAAAAAAATCACAAAAACATATACTAAAATCAAAGTTTTTAAGTTTATTATATATTTTTTAATTAAAAATTAATTTTTGCTGCATGAAATAAATCAATTATGTTATTCAAATAATATAATTAAACATGTTGAACAATGTTTTAATTACTGATTTCAACCGATGCCGTTGATTAAATAATTAAAAAATTTCCTTTTGTAATCCATATCTAATAATTTTGATTAAATGTACCTTACCCTATTACCTTATTTTTATACAGGTTGACACAAAATATTATCGAGTTTTTCTCTCTTTTTTTCTGTATAGTGCATAGTAACCAGTACAGTGTCAGTGGCTTCCAAACAACCCATTTACATACCAAGTATAGTTGCGTTCAAAATCCGTACAGTCATATATAAAGTGTGTGTCCCCGCCAAATTTATTCCTATGTTTTGTTTTCATCCACTGGTTTAATTATATATGTTGTCAATTTAAACTTTGTTTTAGACATTAAACCAAATTAATTTTAATTAATAGTAATTATTTTTTGTACTGCACTTAAATAATTATAAAATGTCAACACTTGTTTCAAAACAAAAACAAAAAAAGCAGTTAACAATAATGTTGATTTGTTGAAAAAATATTATTAGTTTTATTTGTATTTACTTGAAATATAATGAAAAAAATAAAATTTAAAAAATTATTTATTGCATATTTTAAATATTATACCAATAGTTTTGATTACCGTCAGAAGAGGTGAGTTGAGAGTATTAAAAAAATCTTTCAAATATATCAAAATATTTTGTAATAAATATTGATATATTAGTCTACTCCAATGACGGTATTCAAAAATCATCAAATTCCATTGCAAAAATTAATTTTAACTCATGAAAAAGTGAAGGCAAAAAATCCTTAAAAATCAGGATAAGATTTTGAAAGCAACCGAGATAAAGAAAATGGTGAGATTATAATTTTATGGGTGTGTGCATGTAAGAAAATATAACAAGGCGAGTCTTTTCACTGTCAGATCAATTGTTTAAATTAAAAAAAAGCACTGAAATTCGTTTCAAAATAAATAATCAAAATCCTTACAAAACTTAAGCATTTAAAAGAGATTAAAAGTTTAGGGCAGTTGTATAGTTATGACCGTAATGATAGAGTATCTAGTACAAAAGCGTGCGTACTAAACTGAAATAAACAGTGTATTTATTCATTACACTGCCTATTTTTCCTTCTTGGAATATTTTGATGTCATTGCCTCTTCGAAATTCAGCTTCAAGCTCCGAATTTCCTTATCAGCCTCCAATGACGTACGAGGCGGAGATATTTTAGCGCTAAGAAACTAAATAAGAGGAATTGATATCCAATTTCTTAGACTTAAACAATTAAAATGTATACCTAATACATTTTCTTAACAGTAGTTTAAGAAACATATATTTTAACTTAATTTGACCACCGGGAATTCCCAGTAAAATTCTAATAGTTAAGCAATATGTTAAGCTCTTTCTTTTTTGGTACATCTTTTCTGGATCAATGGTTGATGAAATCTTTCTTCAAACGCATCTGCTGTTACTACTTCTAAATTTTCAATAAGAAAATGAGAAGGTTTTTCTAAATACTCGTACTAGTTTTCCAATTCATTATTCCCAAGAAAATAGTTGCACACCTTTTCAAATGCCTCCTATTCTTTTCTCAATATCTATTTGTCTATTTGGCAGCATTCTTATTAGCGGTTTAATAACATTTTTCATGTTGATCATTGTTGTGTCAACAGAGCGTAGCGAGGGAGGAGGCAATGGGCCTATTATACCGAGGTGCCTCTCGCAGATGGGTACCAAACACTCTCAAGACAAATAATGTTTCCCACCACTACAACAAAGCCTTCAAGGTTCTTAGTCTCAAGGTTTATTGTGTCGTATTGGCTATTGTTAGAGAAATGGATGGAAGAGTTGTATAGTCCAAAATGGCACAAAATTGTGCAAACCGGTTTTAATGAGCGGTACAAATCAGGTTACTTTTTTGAATCTAGTTACTTTTATAAAAATTCATCAACATCTCTTATATGTAGGATATACTTATTTAAAATGCAAGTATATACCCACCTCTAGTTTAAAATCTAATTACAAAATCTCTTGAATTTAGTTATTTTTATCAAAATTCAGATCAAAAGCCGATTTTCAAGGGCTCACCGGAGAAATTCAGCGAATTGTGAAATAACGTCTGGTTTCATGCAAAAAAT
Organism: Adranes taylori; assembly: GCA_009867245.2. NCBI lineage: Eukaryota > Metazoa > Arthropoda > Insecta > Coleoptera > Staphylinidae > Adranes > Adranes taylori. The sequence goes on from WYDF02113742.1 coordinate 15,307, forward strand.
ATCTACAGCCCTGGTACATTTTTTAACAATTATTTTAGTGCCGCCTCTCGGTCGTATCTAGTTGTAAAACTAGTTGCTTTCTTTGAATCTAGTTGCTTTTATTAAAATTGAAATCGCACATTTAGTTATAAATCGATCAAATGACGCCGACGGTAATTACATTTCTAGTTTCTTATTTCAAATCTACTGTTATAAAAATTCAAATCGAGGTGTGCGGATTTCAATGTTCGTGCTAAAATTGAAAGTCGGAAATACGCTGTCGGAAATTGGAAGTCGGAAAATACAACTGACAAATTCAGCAAAATCTCAAATGTCGTGAATTGGTTTTGTACAAAAAAAAATTTTACAGCCCTGGTGCATTTTTTAGACAATTATTTTTGTGTTGCCTCTGGTAGTCTCTAGTTGGAAATGTAGTTACTATTTCAATCTAGTTATTTTTATCAAAATTCAAATTGAGTGTCCCCGGCGCATGACCACAATTCAAATTTCGCGCTTAAATCGGAAGCTGGAAATGCGTTGTGTGTGTGTTCCCATCTCCAGTTACAAATCGATCAGATAACGACGACGGCGATAAGGCCAGGTTTTGCATTGTCAAATGCCCCAACTGTCAAATTCAACGAAATGTCAAATGTCATCATTTGGTTTTATGCACAAATTTTTGTACAGCCCTGGTACATTTTATAGACAATTATTTTTGTACCGGCCTTAGAAGTATCCGGTAAATCTAGTTATTTTTTTAATCTAGTTACTTTTATCAAAAATTCAAATAGTGAGCCCTCAGTACAAGCTCACAATTTAAATTCCGCTCTAAAATCGGAAGCCGGAAATACGCTGTGAGTGTTCCTATCTTTAGTTATAAATCGATCAAGTGACGACGACGGCAACAGGACCGGACAGCGTCATTTGGTAACATTTTTAGTTTCTTATTTCAAATCTAGTTACCTTTTATCAAAAGTCTAATCTAGACACCCGGTATACGGATTTCATTGTTCGCTCTAAAATCGAAAGCCGCAAATTCGTTGTCAACCGCCCTCTTGGAATTTCAAATGCCCCAACTAACAAATTCAACGAAATGTCAAATATCGTCATTTTGTTTTATACAAAAAAATGTAAATTATATGTAAATTATTGTGCCGGCCCTGCCTAGTTGTAAATATAATTAGTGTAAATCTAGTTACTTTATTTCAATCCCGTTACTTTTATCAGAATTCAAATCGAGTGCCCCTTGCGTATGACCGCAATTCAAATTTCGCACAAAACTCGGCAGCTGGAAATACGCTGTCAGCCACCATCTTGCATTTTTAAATGCCATAACTGACAAATTCAATGAAATGTCAAATGTCGTCATTTGGTTTTATGCAAAAAAAATGTACGGCCCTGGTACATTTTGTAGATAATTATTTTTGTGCCGCCCCTGGTAGTCTCTAGTTTAAATATACCTACTTTTATCGAAAATTCAAATCGTGAGCACACGTTACATGCTCGCAATTCAATTTTCACTCTAAAGTCGGAAGCTGGAGATACACCGTCAGCCGCAATCTTGCATTCTCAAACGCCCCAACTGACAAATTCAACCGTTTTTTGGTTTTATGCAAAATAAATTTGTACAACCCTGGTACATTTTTTAGACAAATCTTTTTGTGCCACCCCTGGTAGTCTCTAGTCGTAAATCTAGTTACTTTCATCAAAAATTCAAATCGTGAACACCTAGTACATGCTTGGTATTCAAATTCCGCGCTAAAATAGGAAGCTGGAAATAGGCTGAGTATGTTTCCACCTGTAGTTACAAATCGATCAGGTGACACTGACGGCGACAGAGCTATTTAGTAACATTTTTAGTTTCTTATTTCAAATCTAGTTACTTTTGTCAAAATTCAAATGGTGTGCTGATGTCAATGTTCGCGCTAAAATCGAAAGGCGGAAATATGCTTGTTAGCCGACAAATTCAACGAAATGTCAAGTGTCATTTGGTCTTATGCAAAAAAAAAATTGAACAGCCTTGGTACATTTTTTAGATAATTAGTTTTGTGCCGCCTCTGGCGGCATTTAGTTGCAAATCTAGTTGCTTTATTGAATTTACTTACTTTTGCTTTTGAATCTAGTTACTTTTGATCTAGTAACATCTAGCGTTAAAAAATTTAAATAATGGAGGAGCTATAGATGCGAGTAGATAGCAATAATGCAACCATCTTGCCCGTAGCCGCCTCGCCAGTCTAATGAAAACCGATTTGCACATTTTTGGACCACAAAACCGTTCCATCCCTTCTTCTATTGAAGCTTAAATTTTTTTTTACTGTTAAATAATTTTTGTAGAGTCCCTTTCAATACTGTGCTCACTGTGCTTATTTAAATCACATAATAAACTAAAAATCGTTAAATACTCAGATATGAGTAAATGGTTTTCAGAAAATGATCTGATGTGAAATGACTTCAAGCATGGCTTCAAAGAAAAAACAAATATTAGCTCTGACTTTTAAACTTAAAAATAAAAAGTTTTCTATGTTTCATTCACCAAATCACCATGTATGTGTTGTTTTTTTTTCTTTAATTGTTGTTTAATTAGAGTATGTGTCAACTAACAGTTTAAAATAAATTTAATGAATTTATTAATTTTTATAATAACAATCTCAGCTTTCCGCTATCTTGTAATGGGATAAGGAAAGTGCCCTCAAAGTTTCTGAACGTACTGTATATCGCTAAATCTTTTCATATTACTTATAAAAAAAATTATTGAACGTTATTGAGCAAACTTACCTTTTTCTCATTGCAATCACATATATTTCTCAATAATAATTTTCCAGCAATTCGCAGCTTATTAAATATATAGATATAAACACATTTCACAACATGTCAGTTATTTGCAGATGAATTATTAAATAACTTTTTTTTTACGATTAGCAGATTACTAGACTTGATTATTCATTTAGATTAATTAAAGGTATGTTATAACAAATCCGTATCAAGTTTTGAAACATCTAAAGAATGAACAAAACGTATACAAGCAACAAGGAATTAAATAGATAGGTGTATTATTATTTCGAAAATATTGATGATTAGGAAGTCTTTAAGAATCAATTAAAACTTAAGGCAGGGTGGACACGTGTTTCTGGCATAGTGTAGCTGTCGTCAAGACCCTCTCATTTAGTTATAGGGGCAAGATATTACTACACCGAATTATGAGTTCGGCGTTCTATTATTATACCATGCCTCTGTGTTAAATCAATTCTTAAAATCCTCCTTATAAATTACAAGTATATGCAAGTTTGCATATATTAAAGGTTACATATCGATTTATTAGTTGTATAATGCATTTGGTATAATGCAATTTATTAGCTGTACATATTGCATTTGGACGAAATAGTACCTTTACAAGTTGAGATGAACTATTTAAGTGGGATTTATGGGTTAATGGGCAGAGGGATTTATGGGTTGGCGGATTCGTGCGTAGTCGAATCCAAAATTTCAAGGCTGTCTGGCGTGATAAATTTCCCAAAAGTGTAGTCAGTCTGGCCAGTTTTGTGTTTGTTGAAATTTTCCATAAGTGACTCAAGAACGACAAAGCGGACTAGAGGCGATAGGGATCAAATTAAGAGCGATTTATAGGGTACACAAGTACAAAACAATTAATAGTGCCAAGAAATAAAACGGATTTGTTATAAAACACCTTTAAGTATATTTTAGTATATAGCTTTTTATAACAATTTAATACAAAGCACATAATTTTTTAAACAAGAAGAATAAAAAAGGAATTTAATATCATTTTGAAGTTTTCATAATAACAACACGCAATGCAAGAACTAAAAGAACCATAAACAGCAGTTAATTATATATTTATTTATGATCTCTTTTACATTTAGAGATTTTGGGGATTTTGATCCGATAATGTGTAAGGCTCCATTACCGCCGCCAAAGAGCATGTCAAAAGCGCCAGAAGGTGAAGGCTGTCCACGTTGTGGAGGCTATGTTTATGCGGCCGAACAAATGTTGGCACGAGGACGGGTATGCAACAATTTTTTTATTTGATTTCTAAATATCTAAGGTTGGCATCGATGATGTTTTAAATGTTACAACTGTTCTAGAACATTAGATTCAACGTCACATTGTGACGGGCCAGATGAACATAGAGTCTTTTGCAAAGGTACACATTGTTCTGTTGCGCGCTGAATGCATGGCAAAAGGTTTTATTAATCAAGAAAAGTGATTGGGTGTATATCGTATGAAAATATAAAAAAATCTATTAATTATTCTTTATATTGTCAGTTATGTTCACAGATTCTTTGTTGTTACTAAAATCATTGCATTTAAATCAGTGGCGTATTTAGTGGATTCCCAAAATGTTGGATTATTCTGATTTATTAGAATTTTGGTTATTAGGAGCAGCTATATCTATTTTTTCTTATATATTTCTGAATGCCTCAAGGGGAGCTGGATTTGTGACCCCCTTCATCTAATAGTGAATTTACTACACATTTGTCGAATTTACGACATTTTTGTAAAAACCTATTACTTATGATACAGATGCCGACCAAAAAAATATGATAGCAAAATAAATTGAAATGATCCATTTATAGGATTCAATCTTGAAATAGATTCAAGTGCGTACTTACCTTTAGCTTTCAAAAGACGTTTTCCGCCTTTGAAAACATATCACAAATGTATACGCACCTCTTTTTATAGTTCAAATCTAAAGAAAAATGAAAGTGTGTTCTTATTCTTTTAGTTTCAACGACGTCAGCGGTTCAATTAAAAAAAAGTTAAAAAAATCAAGACGTTTTCAGCTCAAAATTACAAATATTAAAACTTTAAAAAAAATCAGATTTTCAATTTTTTAAATGTTGCGCCAATTCCATTCGCTGTACCATGTTTAAAATCCTAAATCGGAAATGCCCTGTCGTCCGTCATATTAAATTTTAATTTGACAGCTGTCAAACGCAAGAACTATTTATTATAGTTATACGCCAATTATTTTAGAACGAGGTCCGAACTTATCTAGAACGAACTTAACTTAAGGTCCGGGAAGCTGGGTAAAATGTGCCCTCTGCATTTACTAAGCCCATTTTGAAATGAAATTCGTCCTCCGCTCGCTAAGCTTATCTAAGGCCAAAATAATAAGAAAAGATTTGATGGTTTGAGATCCATAGATGATCCTTAATGAGATCCATCCAATTTTTTCATAGATGTAAAAGTATTTTACATATTGACCGTGAGTTAATTACTTAGTTAATTATTGGGCGATCATCCCGGCGTTTGCTAGGGCTTGTTTTTATAGAAAAGCAAAATTTAAGCACCTCCCGAATTGAAAACTAAATACGCCACCGATTAAAATATAATCTGTATTATTGAAAAGTTCTTGTTCTGAAAAATGTATTTGTTTATCTATTAAAGAATCTTTCGATACAGAAATTATGAAAAAGTTTAGGAAAAAAATATATGCACTCACAGCCATTAAAAAATCAGAGATCTGAGGTTTTATATGTTAATAAAATTGATTTTAAGGAATTTATGTAATAATGAAGAAAAAATTACAGCAAGTTGTATGCAGACTTCGAGATGAATAAAATTCTGAAATAAAAGTATCTTAAGTACATAACAAAGTAGATGATAAACTCATTTAAAATTAATATACGTTTTTAAAAATATAAATTTTACGCCAATAATTAGCAAAGCTTAAAAACCTTTTGCTTTGCCAAAATGCAAAAGGTTTAATAATTGGACCAAAATGTTCTGTTTTAAAGAAAAATTCAAGTACGTACACAGTTTTATTGAAATTTTTAGTTATATAAAAAATAAAAATAAAAATTTCCGTATAACAGTGTACACACTTAAAGGCAAATGCAAGTACGTACACAGTTTTATACCAATTTTTATTCTAATTTTTTATATAATTATTATATAAAAAATTTAAACAAAAATTTGAATAAAACTGTATACGCACTTAAAGAAAGATGCAAGTACGTACTCTTGAAATTTTTATTTTGATTTTTATATAATTATTATATAAGAACTTGAAATACAAATTTCAATAATAATTATATAGATATATAAAAATGATAAAAAAAATTATACAAATTATAATAAGTATATAAAAAATCAATAAAATACGGACTTATAGATGGATGCAAGTACTTACACAATTTAATTGAAATGTTACTTTAATTGTTAGATAAATATTTTTATAAAAAATTGAAATATAAATTTCCATAAAACTGTATCTTACTTGTAAAACTGTTTCTAATTTTTATAATTTTTAATATAATAAAAATTTCAATACTGTGTACGTATTTGCATCTTTTATACAATAGTTTTTTATATAATAATTATATAAAAAATTAGAATAAAAATTTCAATAAAACTGTGTACGCACTTGTATCTTTCTTTAAATTAAAAATTAAAATCACTTTATTAGATATAAACATCTGAAAAATTGTTATACTTTGAAAAGTATTTGTAAATCAAGTATGACAGATTTCAAATTGAATATTGGAATCATTTTCAATTGAACAAAATTGATATTAATTGTTTTTCTAATTAAATGAAATAATCAAGAAATATTTATTAGACAAGAATTTTTCAAACCTTATTAACATCATCATGTAATTTAGTAAATTTACCCGTTTTTAATACCTGTCTCTTTTTTGTTTTAAGGCATTCCATAAAGGTTGCTTCAAATGTGCTGAATGTAACAAAGGCTTAGACTCGATATTATGTTGTGAAGGGCCTGATAAAGATATCTATTGCAAAGGTGCGTTTGAAGAAACTTATAATACTTAAAAAACATGTGATTTCATAAAAATTAAAATTAAAATGTAAAAATATTCTATTTCTACATATTTCGATGTTAACTTTTTAAATTAATTATTAGCTTTCCACAAGATGTCATGTAATGCAATGTAACAATACATAGAACTCTTTACATCACGTTTATGATATTGTGTAAGTTGAAGTATAACTTGATGTTTTGAGGAATTCATTCTAGTCAAGTTTAAAGGTAGTTTAATCATTGTAATTTGAATTGTGATTGAATTTAAGTTCCTCTTCAATTGAATGCATTTTGGTTAGGAGTGTAGACTTTCAGGGTCGAAAATCTTCGAGAGGGGGGCATATGTAACGTGCTAAAGTAAGAAATTATAAATATTTATTTTTACTGTAGATCTTTTGTATGGCTTATGGGTATTTAAACCCATAAGTAATGATAGTTAAAGGAGAGGAAATGTTCTAAAGGAGAGGAAATGTTATAAAAAACATTATTCCGTTCATTACGCATATATTTAATGTCTGCTAGATGCATCAATTTCCCTCCAGATATCTGGAAGTTTGTTTCAATTACGTTTACTATCAAACCTAATTCTTTCTTCTTGTTTTCTAAGCGACATTAAGCTAATTCGTTTGCTTAGTAATGTAAATGTCATTGCAGAATACAAGCATTTCTATTGATTATTCTAAATGCTTCAAACAATTCAGAGCTCCAAGTTCTGTATTGCTAAATTCTCTTTTCTCTCCTTGTAGCTTATTTCTTGTGATATGGTCAAGTCTTATATTTGTTTGCAAAGCAAAATTTGTTTACAAAATTTGTAAACAAAAAGTACTAATCAATATTAAATTTTTATGAAACATATCTAATGCATAACATGTTTTGTTGTTGCTGTTATGTCAATGTTTGATATATGTTTGTTTGACGTGCTTTTATAGCTTGTTATGGAAAACGATTTGGGCCGAAAGGATATGGATATGGCCAAGGCGGTGGAACCCTTCAAAGTGACACGCATGCTGTTTTGTAAGTAAACTAGATAAGAAAGAGAGAGATTCCTTACGATTGTTTTAATAATTTATTATAAATATAATATTGTTATTAATAAATCATGGAGTAGACGTTATCGTTTGTCTGTGTCAACTAATATTTATTTTTTCTCTACTAAAGTTAATACGATCCTTTTGCGACAGGAATATGTTTACCTTTCAAAATTTGAGCATATTTAATTTAATAAATTTCAAAAAAAGGTAATGCTTTGCTAAATAATGCTTATAAAATGTTTTTTTTGCTTAGCGTGTTACGCTCAGCGTTTTGGTCCAAGAGGAGTTGGTCATTCAGGTGGAAATTTTCTTGGATTTATGTCAGATGCTTTAGATCTTGAATGCTAAAGGTACTCAATTCTTACAAGCAATTCATCTATGCAGTCAAAGTAAAATGTTCTCACATTCTACCTATAAAA